>MU006093.1:92779-321338 GCA_010093705.1 Patellaria atrata CBS 101060
TCTTTCCTTAAGTTTAAGCTTCATGTACATACAGCAATATACCTTTCAGCTCTCATCTGAGGTTGAGCCTTGACACACACTCGTGGACAGCGGAGCTGGTGACAATTTTTAGATCAAGGGTTCAGTATGTTAGGAGGTACCCCGGCAAGGGAAAAGAATGGGGCAGGATATTCTGTTCACTAATGCTTTCTTACTTCTCAGGTTATATAAGGATTGCAAACCTGTCTCGCTCGCGCCCGTAGCTACAAACTAATGCAATCCCTTGTATTATCTTCCACGAATATTCCTCCAAAAGTCTGCGCTTCCTTTCGGGTCAGGTGCTCTTGATACCCGTCAAAGATTCCTGTCTTCGTTTCCGTGGGCTTCTTTGCGATACCTAGTTGGAAGTGTCCATTGCTGACGGTATTTTTGTTCAAGGTGACGGAGGTGACGGGGACAAGGGGAGCTTCGCCAACGGAGTAGAAGATTTGAAGTGTGCTAACTAGATTAGAGGATAGTTACGTTTGAGGAGAAGGTGAGAGAGAGGTTACTTCATATCAAAATCCATAGTAACCGCAAAATTCTGCCAACCTACACTTCATTCAGCCTCTCACACTCAAAACATATCGAGTGAAGAAACTCACCTCTCCACATAATCTCCTGTCCCCAAACCTCCTCTCCCTTCGCATTCAACACATGCCACCTCTCCCGTCGTTCCTTCGTCCCCCCGGTCTCCCCACTCCCCAGCACCCACCCTTGTCTCACACTCCACGCCATCTCCTCATCTTCCACTCCCAAGCCCCCGTACCACACATTCACATATTCGTGCGTCAAGTTCAGCATCTTGGTCAAATCCTGCTGCACGCTCCAATGAAACGCCATCCTCCCTTTTCCCCTCCTATTTTCCAGAACCTCCACCACCAACCCCGCCCTTTTGACCATCTCCACCTTGTCACTCCTCTTCACAACGCTTGAATCATTGATACTGACGGTGACACCCTTGAATTCCCGTCCATCGAAGCGGGAATACGGGTACGAGGGAGGGAAGTCCAGGATCTGCGACCACTTCTGATCGGAAGCTTTGACGGAGAGGGACGAGAAGGGGAAGAGGCGCGGGCTATCGAAGGAAGAGAGGGAATAGTTATTAGGTAACAGTGCGGAGGCGATTGTTGGACATGCCGCGACTGCGCGGGGAATAGGAAATGGAGCCGAGGATGGGAGGGCGGAGGTGACGGCGGGAAGGAGAAGGAAGAGCATAGGAAAGAGTGACGTAAACATTTTGTAGGGAGAGAGTGACGGGAGGTGGTCTGCAACGAGTAATGTTTTTTACAGGTTAGGTATGGTGTTGGAAAGAAGAGCGAAAGGAAAAGCAAAGGAAATACTGAGGTTACATATGTCGTACAATCCCCTGCGGAGGAACAAGTCTCTACCTGATACAATCCTCAGACAAACCTTTCGACCAGCATGGTTTGATATCCTTCAAATACCAAACCTAGATTGCAAGCGCAACAATGGTTGCAGTGGTGTGTAATCATATTATCTGATCCTGCGCAGACGAGTTTTCGACAAGCTCCACGAACCAAGCGGGTTAAAAAGCTTCGACATGGTAGGGTTGGGGAGTTCGAATCGTGGAGGATAGTACTCAATCGCGAATATATTTATATGAAGTTAGGAGTTCAGCCGAGAGGGTCCTTGTAGCTTGCCAGATTCCGATGTAGATCCATAAGAGTACAATCAATATGCATTACATCCTATTTAAGCGAGGAACGATTTCAGTGAAATAGCTATTCATTTTGATGATTGTACAGTATAGTACATCTACGGAATCGATTAGAAGTTCAATGCAAGACCAATTGTCCCTCCGATGTGAGGATACCTGATAGGGTAGATGTAATCCCAAAAGTAAGCCTCCGATTACCCCAATGATTTACATGATGAATTGGCAGGTATAGTTGATTCCAACGCCAGTCGCCAGTCACCAGTCGCCAGTCACCAGTCGCCAGTTCCAAGTGAAAATATCTCCAAAGCCCCCAAGCCCCCCGGGAGGTAGTTCAGGTCTAAGATGCACCCGAAAATCCACCTTTCGCCAACGCCAAGGTCAATCTCTCCTCTACCGGAACTGTATTCTCCTTTGCGCCTTCACCGTGTAGACTCACTCCTGATGCCTTTTCAGCATCCCTCTTCTTCTTTTGCACCAACGTCCCTTTAACACCTCTCAGATACTTTACCGCGCTCTCGACCATATGTCGTGGTTCTGGGCTATGCTTTAGAGCTTGGAT
Organism: Patellaria atrata CBS 101060; assembly: GCA_010093705.1. Lineage (NCBI taxonomy): Eukaryota > Fungi > Ascomycota > Dothideomycetes > Patellariales > Patellariaceae > Patellaria > Patellaria atrata. The sequence continues at coordinate 95,038 of MU006093.1, forward strand.
CATCTGGATCACCTGTGTTTCCGAGTTGATGTGTGGACACGAACGCTGATGACCAAAATGTGCTAGACCACATAGTCCGCAGTGTTCAACACCCGACACCTTTAGTGGACAGGCTCCTGTGGCATGAGGATGACCGCAGGCGCGACACGGAGCATGAAGGCGTTGTCTAGTATCGGGGGTGTATTCGAACGTCTTGAAAGCTGGTGAGCGTGCACGGCGATATGGTTTGACTAACCAAAACAAAATCAGATCTTGAACAGAGAATCGGGCCTAGGGGATGAGACTTACCACGAGGATTGTTGTACATAGACGGTGCCCTCTTGCCCGAAGTCTTCAGCTTGGGGACCTGTTCCTTCTCCGGCTCTGGCCTAAGATCTTTGAACTCGTTTTCTTCCACGGACTGAGGTTCGCCTTCGCTCTCTTCTTGGCTTTCTTCGTCGAGGAAATCAGTATCACTGTCACGTCTAACCTTCCGTTGACGAGCTCGGTGAAGCTTTTCGGGCACGAAGACGTCTCTGGCGGTGTCATTGATGGCTTTATCGGTAACATCATTGACAGTGTCGTGGACGATTTCACCTTCAATGGCGTAGTCCACAGCCTAATGAAATGTCAGTTTGGTTGCTGTCCATAAATCGTACTCTACATACCAATCGAGCTCGTTTTCCTCTACCGAGAGCTTGTTCTCGAGCAGCGGCTTCTGCAGCAGCTTTCTGGGCTCTCTCTTTGAGAATAGCATCCCACATGGACGGATCTGGGGCCTTTTCCTGTATTTCCAACGTATCCTGAAGTTTTGAATCATCATTCGCCCACACCCTAGCGAAACTGAACTGTGACTCCGCACTATTGTCATCGCCCGATTTTGTGTTTTCGATCTGGCTCCGGTCAAGTAACTTGTCTACAGAAAGAGAATCATAGAGAATATCCTTTTCCTCACCACCATCCTGGAACAGCTCCGCAGCACCATGCTTTAAAACAGATTCGAGATCTTGTTCCTCGAGGTCGTCAGCTTCTAATGATTCAACAACGACATGGTCAAGAGCCATCTTCTTACGGCCAATCTGCACAATCTTCTCTTCCACGCTTGAGCGCGTCATCAACTGGAAGCAAAGGACTTTCTTCTTTTGACCGATTCGATGAGCACGGGACAAGGCTTGAATATCTTGATGGGGATTGAAATCAGGGTCCAGAATTATGACCGTGTCGGCAGTTGCTAAATTGATACCAACTCCACCTGCACGGGTCGAGAGTAAGAACGCAAAGAGAGGAGAGTCAGGAGCATTGTATTCGTCAATCCGCTTTTGCTTTTCAAGAGACGTTATTGTACCATCAAGCCGCTGGCACCGCATCTCTAGTCCGTCTAGAAAGTCCTCTACTATATCGAGCATGTCGAGAAACTGAGAGAACAGCAAAACACGATGCCCACGCTCTTTCAGTTTCGGTAGTAAAACCTCGAGAAGTTGTAGTTTGGTTGATGCATCGACAAGATTACGGTGAGACGTAGCTAACACATCAGTCCGTTCCTCAATCTCACGACTGTATACGAAAGGATGGCAGAGGCACTTCCGCAACTGCATCAAAATGTTACTGAGGTTGCCTTTCTCATTAGACTTTAGACCCCGGTTTGCTGCGAACAAGGCCCGTAGAAGCTCTGGACTCTTTGCTAAGATTGATTTGTATAATTCCTTCTGCAAAGTGCTCATAGTAAGAGGCACAATGATCTGAGCCATTGAGGGGAGAAACGTAAGCACCTGGGCCTTTGTGCGACGAAGGATGAAAGGGCGGATGAGATCATGTAGCTTTGTGATGTTCTCTGCCGTCATTTCTGAATATTCTTCCTCGAGTGCAGCAGCATCGACGTCGTCGCTCAAGAATTGAAGAAGATTGAACAACTCGCGAGCATTGTTTTGTAATGGGGTACCAGTGAGCAGAACTCTAAAAGGAATCCTTAGGTCGTTCAATGCTCCGTAGAGTAAGCTCTTATCGTTCTTGAGCCGCTGGCCTTCATCCACAATAAGACCAACCCAGGGAACGCCACGGAAGAATTTGCGAGAGCTATCGTCTGCTACAGCGTCGTAAGACGTTACTACAACGTGACAGCGGAGATCTTTAGCTCCTTCCGGGTACATTTCATGCTGATAAGCCATTGTTCGAGCTTGTGATGATCCAAAGTAAGTGACCACTCGCAACGATGGTGCCCACTGTTTGATTTCTCTCCTCCAGTTTGCGCAGGTAGAGTTCGGAACGACGACGAGGAATGGAAAACAGTTTTGATCTTGAACCTGTGGGGAATTAGTGGGTTTTTCTAAAAGCGAATTGAGTCACTTACCATCGTTACGAGGAAAGCAATGACTTGTATGGTCTTTCCAAGCCCCATCTCATCGGCTAGAATGCCGTTATTCTTTGTGTACCATTGATAGTATAGCCAGTTTAGGCCGTCTATCTGATACTTCATCAACTCTCCCCCAACTAGATTCTCTGGTTGCTTCTTCCTCTCCAATTTAGTGAAAGGCTGCGCTCTAGCCTTTTCCACGCGAGCTTTTAGAGGACCCGACTTGGGACAATGAGTATATCTGCCCAATACCCAGTCATCATAAGCTTTGACAAAATCAGTCCACCGGTCACCATCATCTGGACCCGGGACTTTCTCCCACACTGCATCCTCATATCCTAGGCCTTTGTATTTGATCAGAGCTTCGTCGACTTCCTTGATACGTGCTTTATCGATGTCTTCGGTTCGAATGGGAACAATTGAAGTAAATCGAACGTCAAGTACAATATCAATGCGGAGATACTCTTCTGGGATTGCGTCTTCCGTCCTCATCTTAGGACTAGTCTCTTTCTTGAAGAAGGCCTTACGCATAGCCGACGCAGTAACGCCCCATACCCAAGCTCCAGGCATCCATGTCGCTCGAAAGTAGGATAAATTTTCCCACTTGATGAGATAAGCTTTATCATCTTCATATATGCTATCGCAGGAAGAGCCGGCTACGTAAGCATCCTCATCGGTTGGCTTCCAGGCGATAATACCAGCCACTTTAGCTGGTGCGTTGATGCAGTCGAAGCAAGTCCAGTCCGTACTATATTCGTTGAATCGATAGTCAGCAAGTTCTGAATCATCTCCAGTAAGATCCATCTGATGAGGCGCCCTTGAAATCAAGTGATGGAAATGAAAAGCACGAGAACACCGTGCGCAACGAAACAATACATTATCCGCGTTGTTGATGAGATCGGAGTCGACGTATACAACTGGATCCTCGCCTTGATTATCTTCACGTTCACGTTGTTCTTGGAGAGCAGTCTTGCGTTGGCGAAAAGGAACACAGGAGCTCCCAGTTGCATGGCAGTCTTGACACATCGCATGGTTGGGGGCTATTGGCTCGCGTCGTTGATTTGTATTAATGCAGCGGCGGCATTGTAGGACATAATCATCCTCCGCGATTTTGGTAACCAAGTGGTCTCGAGAATTTCGAGGACCCAAGCAGTGCTTGTGATACGATGAAACACAGCCTTGGCAGTAGATAAGTTGGCCAGTTGCACTTCCATTACCGCATGATTCGCATTGGGAGATATGACGCTGTCTGAATTCATTCGTCCGCGGTAGCACTTGGAAGTTCTCCTTAAGTCCCGTAGCTTTTGGAGCAACCTTGACTCGAGGTTCGGAGTCTGAACGGTAAATATCGTCGACGCCAATCTCCTCCATATTAGTCTGGGTTTTATTCGCGCGGCCAGAACGACGAGTGCCTTCGCGAATGATCTTCCGGGTTCGGGTAGAGAGACGCCCTGGACCAGTCGCCCGTGTTCTCTTACGTTTGCGTGCTGAGAGTATAGACTGCGGGATACCATCGTCGTCAGAGCTACCACTTTCTTCTTCTTCGGACTCCAAGTTATAGCTTTCCTGGTAATTCTTGTTCTGAAGGAACTTTAGACCACTTGAAAAACGAGTTGTGCGCCCAGAAGTGCGCCGGGAAGCGGTCTCAGAGGAGGTATGAGATGATCGCCCGGATTCAGATCTCGCCCGGGCACTCTGACGAGCTGCTGCTCTCGAACTTCTGGAAGAATCGTTTCCATTTCGTATAAGAGTTAGTAGTGTACCTTGTTTGCGCTTGTCTCTTGTAACCGGCTCAGCTGCAAGCTCGTCCTCTGATGAAGCAGAGGAGGATACTTCAATATCAGTGATATCCACGAAGTTAGAATTCTGATTGGACTTCGCCTTCCTGTTTCTGGGTTGGACTGGCATCTCGCCCTGCTCTGAATCCTGAGATGGCGGGTCGGTGTTGTAAATGTTGAGAGCTTTCTGTCCGTTAGGTAGCTTGATGAGTTTTTCGAAAGTGACCTTGATTGTAGCAATTAGTTGCGATCAGCTCGCGTTTTATGAAAAAGCAGATGCAGAGATTTCGGTAGAGGGGGTAAGATGAAAGTAAATACAAAGTTTGTTTCTGGACATGTGACTGAAAGTCGAGGCAGAAGGTAAACACGCGTTGAAAATGAGAAATGACTCACCACCTCTGTGTGGTTATCTTCAAACCTCACTTTGTATATCACTTCTTCACTACCCTCCTCTTCACGAATGACCTTCTCAACCCTATCTTCCTCTTCAAATCGCACATATTCTGTCGTATCGAATATAGGAGGGATCTCCGCCGCTACCAATTTGGCCTTAGCTATGGGTTCCTTTCTGAATTCAATCACCATCGTGGATGAATCGGAATCGCTGAGCGAATTAAAGAGTGAATTGAGTGGGTTGTTTCTAGTAGTTCGAGAATGCGAACGGGGCTGTTTGGGGCCTTTAGAGGCGCTGGACGATTCGTTTGACATAGTTGTCTACAGTAAAAGGGTTCCTTGTGACACAACGAGGGAAAGAAAGTTTGAGAAAGTGAATGTTGAGTATGAACTTCGCCGGTAGCCATGCAAGTAACGAGAAGCTAGATGTTTATAAAGGAAGAGAACTGGCTCAATCCAGCGACTCATGAGGAAACTGAATTGTACAGAATTGTACCCGAACGGTTCCAAAGAAATCCTCCTTCGGTGAAGAGGAGCGATCATGCTTCCTGAAGTTATCAGACGCTGTCGTCTGGAAGTTGACCCGATGAGATTGAGCACGCCGATGGGAGCTAACTTTATAGAGCACAGACCACAATGAGCTCCGATCTCAAATTTCTGAAGAGCTCCCGTCCCATTATGTTTGCTCCTGAGTCTTCCAAGAGACTGTCACAATGCTACGGTCATGATTACTTCTGTTTTGAGACCTTCCACAGCATTGTCTAGGTTGATACATCCAGGTGAAGCTTCATTGTTGTCGAGACGACGCATATCCATAAATCAAGCCATCAACAAAGGCATCAGACGGTCGTCTGCTCCAGAACGAAAAGACCGTCGAGATGGCCAAGGACCTCCTATTAAGGCCGTTCGGATACCAAAAGAGAAACCTCCAGGGCGTCATACCCTTCGACGGGAAGCTCACAAATTAAGAAAGAGCGCCGATGACCATTTCCAGCGCTTATCAACGTCTAATGGCAGTTGGTCTTCCAGAATTACCCCACACGGGCGAAGTCCACACGATGTTAGCAAGAAGGGAGATTTTTCAACTCGCCACGCATTCCAGAGTGTATCATCCTCTGGAAGATGGCACGAAGAATCTCGCTCGCGAGGAGACAATCGAGCAAAATCGCTAGCTTCGGAATCACCAATGTCGCGACCTCGCTCTTCAAGGCCAGATTTTAATTCTAGGTCATCGAATCAACCAGATCGACGAATTGATCCGAGACCCTCTACCCGTCCAAATGAACGGCAATCCCCTGCACGTGGAGAGGAGCGTTTGAGATCCAATGTCAAATATCGTTCAAGATCAGAACATGTGGGAGATGTAGAAATAGTAGGCAAGCAAAGAGAGCGTCAATTTACCGAACGGAGGGATGCATGGCCAAAATTGGGAGGGTCAGACCGCATACGGGAGCATACTTATAAGTCAGAAAACGAACCTTCGGAGCAAGTGCCTCGCACGAGGAAGGGGGAAGAACGGGACGACAAGACTAGCATTTCAGGAAGCAGTTTTCATAGGAACAAAGTTCCTCTTTCTGTTCCCCACACTACTGCCGCTTCTGAATTCCTATACGGTAGTTCGGCTGTTCTCGCAGCTCTTAAAGCAAAGCAGAGAAAGATATACAAATTATACGTGCATCCACGGGCTGAGAATTTTGAGTCCGGAGAGAGTTCTACATCCTTGGCACGAATTGCCCGTGCATCCGGCATCGACGTAAAGAATGTCAGTGATAACTGGATCCCAGTCATGGATAAAATGAGTGGTGGAAGGCCGCATAATGTTTGTTATCTTGATCTCCTCTATGCATTCATATACTTACAAATGCGCTTAGGGTTGTATTCTCGACTGCTCGCCCTTACCCCGTCTACCCATCACTGCACTTCAGTCCTTTTCTGTCACGGATGGCAGATTTACCGTTAGGGTATCCCATCAATCCCGCGAGGAGAAAGAGATAAACGGGCAGAACGGCTTCATAAAATATGAAAGTCATGGTTGGCGCAAGCCATTTGTGCTTTTTCTCGACAGTATTGTATGTTGTAAAGCTTGAGTCATTTTAAGCCAGCTAACATCTTGGACTAGCTTGATCCTGGCAATTTGGGAGCAATTCTTCGTACGGCTTACTTTCTAGGTGTAGATGCCGTGGCTATGTCTACGCGAAACATGTAAGTTTCCTCTACATCTTTGCTGGAAATATTTTGTTGACTTTCATAGTGCGCCGTTGAATGCTGTTGCGCTCAAAGCATCTGCTGGTGCAGCCGAAGGTGTTAAGTTACTCTCTGTGTCAGATCCTGTCTCCTTCTTAGAGTCTAGCGGATCGCATGGTTGGCAAATATATGCTGCTTCATCTATAGTATCTACCTCTTCTGGTCCACGCGGTAGTTCCTCGGGCCAAGATGCATATTCTGATTCTTCTATCACCTTCACCAAGTCTAAAACTCCCTTCAAAAGACTTCCGGACCACAACCCTCTTGCCACTCATCCGACAATTCTCATGCTCGGCAGCGAAGGTACCGGATTGAGAGGAGCTTTACTTGCGAAAGCGCAATATAATGTTGGCATTACAGCTGCCAAAAGCTCGATTGACCTCGGGGTGGACAGCCTCAATGTCAGTGTGGCAGCTGCAATTCTATCCATGAGGTTCATGAGACCACCAAAGAGGTCTAAATCAAACAATCTTGAAGGGAATTTTCTTGAAGATAGCAAGGGGCTTGGCTTCGAATTGTAAGGTCCAGAGTTAGTTTTGGATTGTGCCCATAGTTGAAAGCGGCACTCTAATACTGTGTATTTACCTGTATATTTACGTTGTAGTTATAATATTATGGACTTCAATTTCAAATCCTACGATACGGAGTATCTTCGTTCGATACTCTATTGTCTCCTTATTACTAGACACCAGAAAATGATGGCGATAGTTCTATTCTAGTTCTATTCTAGTTGTATCTCTTCGCTCGCCATATTTGGCACCGCTCGATTCCTATCAAGGTACGGAGTACGCTTGCTATACTCTACCTGGGCGACACTCACGCTAAAATCTCGAAAGATGTTGGGCGTTATGTACTGTATTGGTATTATACAACTGATAGCCCATTTCTACAGTATAGTTTGACCTCGAGATCCAGTACACACAGAGGAGTGGGGGCAACCAAGCGTAGAACTACAGTAACTTTTTTGATTATGAGGAGTGCCCTGGCAAGGGCTTACACAGCCCCAAACAGGCTCCTCGCAAGTCGCAACACGAATAAATAACCTTGAGGCTGCAGAGCAGAACACCATTCAGAAGGAAAGCTTTTTGCGAACAATATACCAGGAAATAAAGACTCATGGCTATCAGCGAACAGGTCGACTGGCAAGCTGACGCCTATTGGAACAACAGACGACTATCGCCCGCGCAAATTCTAGTTCACGATATACGTTTGGAATCTTGGAGGTCAAACACATCTTCAATGCTAGAAATTAGGGAGACACTTGCATCCACATTGCTTCCTGCACTCGAAAGTAGAGATCAACTGGAATCCAGTCTTCCCGTTGAGAAACTCACTGCAAATAGAAATGAGCAACATCAGCTCAAAAATTTAGTCCAACAGTATGGATGGATGAACTGTTTGCGAAGTCAAGGGGTTCAAGAAGCAGTCGATGACCCCGATAATTTAAGGAAATGCAGGTGGATGTAAGTGCAGTATTGTTCTAGGTGAGATATTCGTGGTATCTTGTTGAAGCTGAGGAGTCCCTAGTCATATATCTAGCAAGTTTACGGAATATATACAAGGGGTACGTTTACTATCCAAATCATGTACTCCTTTCACAATGTCCTGACGGTACAGTCAGTGCTTACTGGCTCTTCTTGATTGGAATGATACCAATATGGCAGCAAACCTGACATCACTACGGCAACTCGAATATTGCATCTCTCAGCAAGAGCGATTCTCAAAGCATGGTCGATACTTTGCGCCATTCGTACAGACCCTGAATCCAGATACAAGCAACGAGGATGTTCCCCTACTTATGAGCCTACCTTTCTTGGACTGGAGTGTTGAAGGAGAAATCCCTCCTTTAAGGTTTCAAGTCGACTCCAGGGAAGGGTACCAATCCAGTCGCAGCTCATCGCATGTCCATCGTTCCATACTGCAGTACTTTTACCGGCTAGAAGATACTAACGATAGAGAACATCATCAGGTATTCACCAAGCATAAACCCTGGTATACTGACCATGAACTTGATCTAAAGGTACGGCGGTGGTATGGCCATTATCCCTCCAGTCTTAACGTGGATGAGCTTTGGGTCCTTGTTGTTGATTCTCGACATATTGTGACCTTCTCTAGCAATCAGAGTTGGAAATCAAGATGGCCTCCACTACAACTTGCTTCGAGAATCATGGAAATATCCTTTCGAGGTATTCGAAATAACTTTTTTGTGTCGGAAGACAACCCCGACTATACAAGTTACCTTCATACCATTGCTTGCCTAAGCGGCGCGGTCGGAATTATGCATCGGAGCTTTTGGATGGATATACCGCTGTGCCTTACAGATCGTTTCGCTGGATATTTGGGGCATTTAGTATGTCTCAGTTCCAACGGTTTACTACCGGCCCTTTGCTGACATTTCCTAGCAATATAGACTCCATCGCGCTCCAAACACAAGATTAGTCATGGATCTTCTTCAGGTTCAGGTGAGCAAATGTTTATTTTCATCTTCTCCGTACTTATTGTTCATGGTTGGGATTTCCTGTGGATGAAGCCCTTCAAGAAGACCTGTACTATTACTATATCCATGAATACTTCCACGTTTTCTCTGATCCATTTTTGCGTACTTCATAATTCTGATATGATCCTAGGAAGAACTCAATATTATCATACAAATAACCGAACAACAGCTCGATTGTATTACACAACTACATGATTTTATTGACAGGCGAAAATCACCAGGTGAATACAAGCGCCCTCAGAGTCGAGCGGCCTCAACAAAACGCAGTAATACTTTACGACCAACTCTTGCTCCCATTGTACCATCTGAACTACGAGCAACGTTTAGGCAGTTTTCATCCTCCAACTTAGCTGATCCGTGTTCCCAATTATATGAAAACCTGCATCGGGAGTATACAGACTTGTGCGACTTAAGAGAGAATAGCAACAACCTCCTCAATCGGACTATTCAATTAGTAAATATCCGTTTGGAAGATCACGGCAAAGCCATCATTGTGTTTACAATTGTAACAATTGTGTTTTTGCCGCTCTCTTTCGTTTCTAGTTTCTTCGGAATGAATTTCTCTGACATTAGGAATATGGAAAGTACGCAGACAAGGTTTTGGATCGTCGCCGCTTCACTTACAATTGGTGTCGTCGGTTTCGCCATATTTCTGGCTTTCTTCGGCGCTTCCATCTATGAAAAGTTTCTCTTTTGGAAAGAGAATAGTTATAGCCCGAAAATCAAAGTCCCAAAGGTCTACTCGACGCGTCGCACCACTAGTGATGGTCTTAAGAGGTTCGAAGTCATCAATGTCGCTCGACCAGCTAAAGATTACGGTATATGATTTCCTAGTTTGTCAAGCCGGATTCACGTCTGGTAAATCAATAACCGGTGAGTTTACCAGTATAACGAGTCTCCTTGGCCAAACGGAATGCATTCAATCACATACAAATCACAAAGAGTGATACATCATAAATCTGGTATTGCTCACTAAGTGTGCATTGTTGTCTCAGTTGAATTTCATGTGTTGACTGACGGGTAGCTACATGATCACCTTCCCTGGCACGAAGCGTAGAACAAAATGATGCGTAGTTACCCACAAACATAATTTCAAAGGTACCCACTGAATCGGAGAATGCGGTCTGGCGCTAGTAGATGAAGTCAGTACGTATTTCTTTATCTGCTATTTTACAGGGTGCTGTCACTAAGAACAGCTCTGGTTTGCTAATGATTGCTTCAGTTCGTCGTCGAGTTTGCTATAACAGGAAATAGTCACTCTACGTCTACTTAAGACCACAACGTCCCCACGCTGCTCGGAATCCGTACATACAATATAATTTCCTAGATCAAAGGAGTATCCTGACTTTATATTTCCTCCCTTCAAACCACCGCTCAAGACCAGAGTGGAGATGTACGAAGCTCAAAGCATCAGTATACCACCCAAACTTCGTTGGTTTGTGCGGCGCACAGACGACGTGTATGTGCCGCTCATCGCTGTTGACGAGCTCCCTCCTGATATCGAGCTCATTGGTGCTCCTCGCGTGATGGAGCAGGACATGATAGAAGGACTGAAGTTTGTCGGGGCAGTTGAGCACTCCGGCAAATTCTTTTCTTTCAGGCGCACTTCTGAGTGTAGCCGTGATCAATATCAACGTAATGACAAAGGCCACACGTCATCAAAGGCGGCTTCGAGCAATCCAAGAAAATCGGAACCTGGGGAAGAACGCCCTTCGATCCTAACTGAGCATTCTCACCATGAGCAGTTTTGTAAACTATCTCCGCAAATTATTCCCCAGGAGACTTTAAGTATTACATATATCAACCATCCACAGGATTCTCCATCAAAGGATCTGCGTCCTGTTACCGCCTCACGCACCGTACCTACACCATCTTTGGTTCATTCTAAGGAATCAACTGTAAGAGCTACCAGACTCCTGCGATTCAATGTCTACTAACCCTATTCCTCCAGTGCATATCTTCAACCTTACCTTCTCAAGGTCAATCGGACGCACACTACGCTATACCACTACGTTCTACCGTACCGGCGAACTCGGCCCCTGCTCTACCTGGGAGGGAAAGATATCCGACGGATGTGTCGCCCATAAAGCCTCCACCCTCAGGTAAATATCCAAATGACAAAAAGAAAGAATACTGCACGTACTGGCTTCAAAGAGGTGAATGTAACTTCATGGGAGTGGGATGTTTATACAAGCATGAGATGCCGGATAAAGCGAAACTCGAGTCTCTCGGGTTTCGAACTATCCCTCTATGGTATGTTATAGAGCAGAAGAAGAAAGCATCAGCTCGGAGAGCAAATGGTGTTCATACTGGACTTACCTGGGCGGAAAGACAGCGACAGGCGATCCATGCAAAGTCTTCAATCGCCTCCAAACAACTTGAAATGAATTCCGAACCTAGCCGTACGACTAGAAAAGCCATGGATATCGATTCCTCCTCATCCGAATCTGAATCTGAATCTAGTATTGCTTCAGGTAGCCATGGGGATGCGGTAGGGGATCTTATCGACATCGAATGCCTGGAACTTCAACGAGCATCTACTTCAGGTTTACAGTCTGCACTTTTGCAGACTCATCGCGAATCTCCCACTGAGAATCGCATTTTTGTTCCTGCGGAGATTGTTTCTGTCGACGGCCAGGGATTGGCTGTACGGTCCCAGCGCCCTCAATCTGTTCAAAGTTCGCATACAAGCCCGGCGCCCGGTTCTCCCCTGTCCGACAAGAAAGAGTGCCAGAAGAGTAACTCAAGTTTCAAATCACGGAACCCACGTCCACCACGTCCTGTCCGACCGCATATCCCTTTGACACACCTAGTTAATGAGGGACAGGATCTCATGTCCTCCATTCATTCACCCCAACGCAGTAAGGACATAGCTGAGGTTGTTATACCTCCCTCTTCTCCCTCCCTTAGTCCTATACCTCAAGCGACGAAAGGGAGGCGTTCGAAGCGTAGGAACAAAGTTTCAGAGAACCCAGATGAGGTCAATATCGCTGTTCGTGCTCCAAGGAAGGACAACCGCGCCCAGCACCCTAGAGTGAATATGAGATTCGATCCTCCGAAATTATCGGAGAACAAACAGTTTAGCGAGCACGTAGTTGCGCAGGCGCCCAGGATGGGTTTGTGTAAGAACAAGATCGTGTGGCAGAACTTGAAGCAAGCTACAAGTCTTCTTGATACTGATTAAACGTAGACTCCTGCATGCAACAAGGGATGACTCTGATTGAATGGAACGAGGGATGGTATTGATAATGCGAACTGCTGTGGCTGGCTCAAGTTGTCTCGTTCGTGTGGTGGATAGGTTTGCTATGACTTGGTATATACTATCTTTCTTATATGGTTCTCGATCGATGTTACAGGAGAATTTCTATATAGACTTTCCTTTATGTTCAGATTATAGCCTATATCTCTTAGCTCAAATCCAAAATGGTCTCCTTCGGTATTGATATATCTCTTTCGCATTGTGCTCTTAAGCTTGCTCGGATCAGAGTATACTCACGTTACCATAAGCCGGGTCTCGCAATTAGCGATATGGAGGTATAGTTCACACACAAAATTACGTTCAACTAGCTCGCTAAGGGCGAGAGGGATACTCGATTCTCAAGTCAACATTGCCAAGTGATTTTTATCCAAGGAAGTTCTTACATATAATTAACTTAAGGGAAGCGTCTGTACTTTATGGCAATGCTCTGGTTGAAGCTGCCATGCACACGTGCCTGCTCCTAGCATTTTGAAGTGATGCAGATTCGGTACCAAAGTTAGGGTTACTAATCCCATGCTAAAACTAAACCCAAAGCCACACCTAAGGTACAGCCTTACTTACTGCAAAGTAGTAAATTTTTGCACAAACCCTTACCATCTTGTTCGAATTGTTCTAATCCTAAAGACTGACGAGCACCCTACGAGGTACAATGAACAGGCGAGCAGACTGAAAAGAAAGATGGTTACAACCGGAAGATGAGCGCAAGCTTAGAGAGGAACGCGGAGAGGGGCTGTTCCGTGCTGAGGCTATCAAGCTTCCATTTGGCGAAGATGGTATTTTCCCTATAGTGTTCTCTTATGAATCTTGAAGCTGATGCTGTGACTAGGTGAGCCGGAAGGCAATACCGACTTCGATCCTTTTGAATTCGAACAAGAAAACTACGGCCATGAGCTCCAATCGTCTGATGGTGAAGAACAGGAGGGACTGGCCGGGCAGAAGTCATCAGTCAGGAAGCGGTCATCGGAGGACAGTGCTGAAGATGGACCGACGCGGAAAAGGCGCAAACTCTTATGCCATGCATCCGTGATAACATTTCTGCATGAAGAGGCTACCGCAGGGAGAATTTGTGAAGGATCTAGAGTATCGAGTCTCGGATATCAGAGAGCAGGAAGGAGTACTCTCGGTGGCCTCTCTCGAGTTACCTGATACTCTCGCCACGCCCGTTCAGTTTCCTTGCTAATCGTTCCAGAAGTTACCGATCCCGTATGCGAGCGATCGTGCAATCCCAGATTTCGCCCTCCTCGTCTGTCCTGTCCACTCTCTGTTGAAGGATTAATGAGTCGAGCCAACCCACATCCTGGGGATTATTTCACATTGGGAGTGATTGGAACTTTTGCTGACAAGATAGGACTACTGCTTATTCAAAAGATTTGATTAGGGATTTGAATTACAGTTCATGAGATGAATTTGACGAACAAAGCATGTTACCATCTCGCACTTATACCGTACAGTGGTGGGTGAGCACTATGAAAGGATAAGGCTGTAGATGGAAGTGAAGAAACCAAAGTACGGTACCTTACTTTTACTTCTTACTCATTAACTATATTCCGTTAGCGCGTAGGCTAGCGGCCGTGCTGTACTGTAGTACTGTAGAATGAAAACAGTTCTAACCCGGAAGGTACTTGGTGCCTTCGATTAGTACAGTTTGCAGACTCCGTTTTCAACCTCACCGCAGCCTTGCTCTCTATTAAAGCTTATGAACTCTGCACCAAGCTCCCGTCGAGCTTGGCCTAATTCGAGTCTATCTTCGATGGCTTATAAACTAGCTGCTACTACAGTCATGCATTTTTCTTGCTTCTCCAACTGCTCTGGAACTATATCTGCGGCTCCTCTTCATATCGGTATTGAACAGTTCTCTGTTATAGTGGTTGGATAAGGGTGACCATTATCAATGGATGAAGTCTCACTTCATATTCTATACGGACCGGTACTGCACATGCCTTGTACAGTACAGTAAATGTTCCCATAATGTGGAATGTTTTGGCTATCATGTGTAAAGTTACCCATCTGGTGTCTTTGGCCGTAATTTCGAGTTACAAGGTAGAAGTATACGCCAGAAGTCTGAATATATGTTGCGGGGAATTAGGAAATGATCTAAGATATCCTGTGCCGTAGCTATCGAACGGTAGCTTATAGCCTTAAAGACGAATGGTTTCTATTCGTTGCTGCCCGATCCCTTTGCGGCCCCTAAGGCTGAAGAATGCCCAAAACAAGGCCGTGGCACCAATTACAGTAGTCATATTTCGGCGAACGGATATGGAATCTCTCCTACGTACTAATTCATCTACGGCTATCTCTCTTTATAGCGGGTTGTTGTGCCTGTTTCTGGTGCTCTGTCAAGGAAATATTTTCCATTCATCTTGCTTGCTCTATTTTATCTGTACTTGCCCGACAATCCCATAGGGACCATTCAATCTGGTGTTACGTTCCCACTATACACCTAGAGCGTACAATTGCCGCGTTTCACTCTCAAATCGGTCAAGGGGAAGTATTCGCCAGTGTTTCATTATTTGAATTACTTTTCTCGGAAAACATGCTTTCCCCTAGCCTGCTAAGGCGATCAGAAGCCATTTCCATCGGTCCTCTCCGCCGAAAGCTTACGGCTGTGCTACAAACGGTCTTATTAGAACTGAGCATGTTAACGGACGATGGCCCAGGACTACAACCTAGTCTTGATTTCGGATATGAAGAAGATATTGACGATACGGGTTGTATTAGGGGTGATACAGGGACGCAATCAAGGCATAACGTCATCCCAACACTTATTGGTCGACGTGGAGGTAGCGTGTCCAGCTGTCCCACGACCCCTAACGGCCAAAATGATGCTACTCAAACGAATCATTGTATTTCGAGTAGTTATTCTCCTCCATCGACAGATTCTAACTGTGAAGCACCAACGCGGGGGGTTCATACATCAAAGAAGAGACGGTCCTCGTCTGACCTAGAAGTTCCATCCAGCATGATACTGGTTTTCGACTCCACGATGGAAATCGCCGACGTCAAGAAGAGAAGAAGGAACTGTACACCAAAGGAACAAGAGCGGATCAATCATTTACGTAAAGTAGGGGCGTGCAACTTCTGTAGGGTGAAAAAACGCAAGGTACGCCATAATTCCAATCTAGCGAAGGCTCCATTAATCTGCCCTAGTGCACCCATATCAATATTGAAAAGATGAAAGCAGTGGGACGAAGAGAGAAGCAGTTATTACCAAGGTATATCAATGCTATGCACGTATATATATACTAACTATGGTGATATCAGCCACCATTCGGGCCCTCGTACCGGATCGAACACGCGATTAGCAGCGCAGAGGGAGGCTACTGTCTCTCCTCACTCGTCTAACCCTAGACTCAACTCAAGTCAGACTAAAGTTCTTTTCGAGTCCACATTGAATGATAATGTACGTGACGCTGCCGATGATGATGCCGAACAGGTAGTATTAGCCCCCGAATCGGTATCCCGAACAATCCATGAAGATTTAGGAGAAGTTTCCAACCACTTCCAAGTATCAGGTCTAGATAAAGGGATCATTTGTTTTCTGGAACCCTTTACTGAACGTTACTCAAGAAGTAGTAGTGCCTTGATAGGAACTGAGCCAATCTCAGTAGTAGCTCCATTACCATATTCATCTTCAGGAGTCCAAAAGGATACTGTCATCCAAGGATCTTCACAGGACCAACCAACTGGAACCTATTCTCCGGTCAATCATGACCGAGAAATGAATCTCTCCAGTGAACCATCCTTAGGAGTAAGTAGAAATAGCCGCGTAATGCAACTTGACTGTGGCCATATGGGAAGCTGCGCACATCTCCATAGCTGGGACCATGGAAGCCAGCAAAGAAACTTTACCATATCCCCACTACAAACCGATAACGGATCAATCAGCCCAGTGCCATGCGTTCAATGCAGCCGTGCAGCTTTGGTAAGCAGTTCATTGGACTATAACTCGAGTCAATTAAGAATGAGAGAGGACTCCTCATACTCCGAATTGCTAGGACCAAATCACTTTTCTGAGGAGAACCAGCAGGGAGAAAGTGGTACAGCAAACTCATCTCTTGCGGATTTCTGGAACCACTCCTTTTATCGCATGGCCATACACGCCAGGCTCCCGTCCGAGAAAAGTCCCTTTGAGGATGGCAAGGGTGTATTGAGTTCTTCGAATTTTGGTAACGGGTCAGAGGATTCTAGGAACGACTGGAGAGAAGGAGCCCCATATGACCAGGCCCATGCTTACGGTACAAGCACAATACCCGATCCTTATATGGGATTCAACGGGAATCCTACTCCCGTTCAAGCTGGATGGCCGCCTCCCGTTGACAGTGAGACCACGAGTCGTGCGGTGTAGCACCGTTCAACCATCCTACTCGTTCATCTGTATTTTCATCTTTCCACATTTGGTTTTCTTGATGATGTCTGTTATCTTGGGACATTTTTGCCACGGTTATGTGGTAGACGCTCTGAACGTCTACATCTTCTCCATGTCAAAGGTTTTTTTTACACGCCATGTTGGGCCACACTTCCTGGCATGCATACTCTTCTTTCAATCTGGACTTTCTCGTCGGGATCCGTTCGGGAGGGGTCCTATTCGTATAACTTAGGGTTACATTGGGCCTTCACTTATTTCGAACAACCTGATCGCGAGGTGATTTGGTCCGAGGAAATTCCCAATCTACATCTGCCAACCCAAAGCCAGGTCCAATTCTGGGGATCTAAACATTAGGAAAATTTGGACACGTGAGATCTGCCAGAGCTGTAACTCCCCGTGAGAAGTCAAGTATTCATACTGACCCTTTGTTCTAGACTTGATGTCCATCGTCGCTGCGGAATATGCTGAGTAATGGCCGATGGGCCTTTGCTGGCGAGGGAGAGGTAAGTTCAATCCTAATTCGAGTATGCCGGTTAATGTTGATATTTATTGCACAGGGAGACATACTACTGTCCTGTCAACCTTGGTACTTTCTTCCCATGAGAGGAGTCATGAGATATGCAATTTCCATACTGTTGTTAGTGTATGAGCATACTTTCTTACATTCTGTCTCTTCTCTCTTTCCTCTTCCACACTAGGACTTTTCGGCGTTCGGGACTGGACATGGAACCATCTCAGGACATTTTCCGTGGACTTTTCTTCTTTCTCTCTGGTCAACGACAGTTGCATTACAGGAATGGTTCTTTTCCGAATTACAGTATCATGTGTTCATTTATGATGTTATGGAGTATCCTTCCTTGTTATGGTTGACACTCCTCGGTTGCTATATGCATACTGTATAGTCACCGAGGGATTTTCAACCTGAGTATCGACACCTTCGAGAATACAGCTTGCAGCAATTCGTACGGTCTGCTTCATGATGTGTAGGGATTATGGTGAGATCAGATATAAAGCAAGGAGTATGTATGACTTACAGCATAATTCTGCAGTTGTCTATGTTCGTGAAGACGCGTGCAGACTAAATGATCACTTATTATCAACCTAAGCTTGCACCTCATCCCCTTTTGCACAGCCTCACATCGAATTATTGCTCCACGACTCACGAGAAAACAAAGTGGAGAATGTTTCACGCATTGACCCTTTGAAAAAGATGCAAGCTTTCCAAGAACGTTTTAGCGGAGAATCCCGTTTTGTTTCCCCTTGGCCTTTAACGTTTCTTACCTTATGGAGTACTGTGGGATGAAATTAAAAGCAGGCCAAGTAGCGACAAGAATATCTGGAAGCTTGTGTCGGCGTGTCTTTCAACTACAGCACCTACATGTTATGGTACCTATATCACATTATTACATTATCTTATTATAAAGGAAACAATGGAAGCGCTACCTGGGTTTACTTCGTATTCACGGGCGTGACGGATCAGGAAGACGCGGCTTCTTCTTACGTATCAAGCAGCAGCGCATCATCCAAGTCGCCTCCTTCGGTCCTTCCAGGTTAGGTGCGGGGTGGTTGCGATGATCGTTCTGGTAATGTAAAGCCAAACGCCTGGGACAAAGGTAGAATCAATGAGTATCTCTAGTCCTACAAGTTCGAAAGTTTTGTATTACTGTTGATGCATCTATTAGTTCTAGATAAATAAAATTTGGAACTTCAGAGAGTGCACGTAATCTCCTCATATCTCCAACCTAAAATACGGTTATCTCTCTCGCTCTTTTGGGCTGCGGAAGTGCGCATCCACTTGATCCCGCACATTGGATGCCGTCAGCTGGGAAAGCCGTAAGCCGAGACCATCCTAACTTCAGTTACTTCACCTAAACCTTCACATTTCCTACTTTCCTACTTCTTCACTTCTTCACCCATCAACATCTCCTTCCTCTGAGATGGTCACTCCATAACTCGACCTCTCCGCCCATCTCGAGACTTCGCAACACACTCGTTTACACATCCGAGACTTCTGCACGACGACCATGCATCATCTCCATCGCGGCCTTGCGGCCGTGCTCTGGCTAAGCATTTCGGGCTTGGTCTGGGCAATTGAGCTCGACTTAGATGATCCTCGTAAGTTTATGACGAACAACTACAATTTACCGTGTCGCAATGCTCATAGTACTCCTTCCCAGAGAGTATCAAGGATGCCGCCGCCGTCGTCGCCAAAGGCATGATGACCTTCTACAATGGCGATAAACCCGGAGGTATTCCTGGCTTGCTACCACCTCCATACTACTGGTGGGAATCTGGAGCCATGTGGGGACAGGTGCGAAACATTCAAAGACATATTCTCCATATTTACTCGATACTGATGTCTCGAAGCTCATCAACTACTGGTATTATACTGGTGACGATACCTATAACGCAGAGGTCATGAAGGCGCTCCTTTTCCAAGTTGGACCTAACGAGGACTACATGCCACCAAATCAAACCAAAGCCGAGGTTCGCATTTCCTGTAGAGCACTTAAAATTGGGGGGTTTGTAGCACTAAAGTTTTTGAAATAGGGGAACGATGACCAAGCTTTCTGGGCTTTCACCGTCATGGACGCTTGCGAACTGAAATTTGAAAACCCGCCCGCTGACCAGCCTCAGTGGCTCGCTCTTGCCCAAGCTGTCTTCAACCAGCAGGTTGCTCGATGGGACAGCGAGAATTGCGGTGGTGGCTTGCGATGGCAGATATACCCGTTCAACAACGGTTATAACTACAAGAATACCATCTCCAATGCTGGCTTTTTCCAGCTCGCTGCTCGCCTGGCTCGTTATACGAACAACCAGACTTACGCTGACAAAGCTGAAGAAATGTTTGAATGGATGCTCAATTCTCCTATCCTAATAGACCGCAATACGTCATACTGGGTCAACGATGGTACCTCCAACGACAACGATTGCGCCGACCCTGACCGCACGCAATGGACGTACAATTACGGCACCCTGATTGCGGGCTCAGCCTATGTAAGTTTGTCCTTCTAATATCCACAGCTTATGTGCTTATTGTACACAGCTTTATAATTGGACCAACGGTTCCGAACTCTGGAAGCAACGTCTCGACAAGTTCATAGCCGGCCTCTCACCTATCTTCTTCGCTCCCGAGCGTGGCGGCGGTAATGTCATGTGCGAATGGTCCTGCGAACTGAACCAGAAGTGCAATTATGACCAACCGTCCTTCAAAGCATACCTTACTCGTTGGCTCGTTACTACTATGCAACTCGCACCGTACACCTGGGATACCATCAAACCGAAACTGGAGGCTTCAGCCATGGGCGCCGCACAACAGTGTACGGGACAGCCTGGTGGAGACCGTTGTGGTAGACGTTGGTACCAGGCAGAGTGGGATGGATTTACGGGCGTTGGCGAGCAGATGAGCGCCTTGGCTGTTATTACGGCCAATCTGGTTCCCAAGATTACTCTAGAACCGCCTGTTACCGTTGACACTGGAGGCAACTCGACCGGAAATCCAGCGGCTGGTACGGCGCCGGATCAAGTGAACCCGTATCACGACGGCGAGATCACCACAGCGGACAGGGCTGGAGCGGGTATTATCACGGCATTGCTTTTGATTATGACGGTAGGGGGTTCTTGGTTCATGGTTTCATGAAGAGTTGGAAGAATAGGGTCGATAACGGGATTATGCATTCTTGGCGTTTCGGTTCTCTTTGGCTGAGGGGATGTTTGTACCGATCTGGATACGGATGTTTATGTAAGAGCGTGGACGGGTCTACTTGGACGTACGGTACAGCCCGATACGCTCCTGATTGTATATGGTAGATTAAATAGGAGGCTCTCCTACAGCAGTGGCGCTATAGCTAAGCCATATGCAATAAAGTAATTTGTATAGTGACTAACCATAAATCTATATATCATTTCCCTTCGCTGCTGTGATTTCTCTCGCCTACTGTACATTTCTTCCATAAACATTTTCCGAATTTACCATACAGAAAAGAGATGACACCAAGGAGGATTCCAAGTTATACTGTACAGGTGATAATGATTTGATTCGCGTACGGTTCCTCCTGGCTACGGATATTCTGACTGTACTATACAATGAGGATGAGGGTGTACGAAGATTCTGGTTGTACAGTTAACTTTTGACGGCACCGGTAGTACTATATCAATCTGAACTATCAAATTCATTGTACATCAATACCACTGAGACCCTCAAATTGAACGCTGTACATGTCATCCTGGTCACACACACTCCACAACTGACCTCATTCGCCCAATGTGCCCACGTAGATAAGGCATCCTGGGTGCATCGAGCATGCAGTCAGCTAGACGGGATGTCTTGGGACGGGAACGATTAGGTGAGGTGTTGGGCGCGTTTGAGTATGGTAGTCAGATGCGAGGTGTAGGCACGGCAGGCTTCTGTACTGTACATTTGACGGTGCACGAGATGCGCTGGTCACTGGAAACAGGAACAAGGCGTGCCGTTTGTTGTTGTCGGGTGTCAGTCGTCTTCGGCTCTTTTTCTTTTACAGAAGGCCAAAGAAAGCTGGATGCTGGGCCAAAGAGACACTTGCATATGTCCCCACCCCACCACATCGACTTATTCCACTCTTTCGTTTAAGACACTAATTAACC
This sequence comes from Patellaria atrata CBS 101060, assembly GCA_010093705.1. Classification (NCBI taxonomy): domain Eukaryota; kingdom Fungi; phylum Ascomycota; class Dothideomycetes; order Patellariales; family Patellariaceae; genus Patellaria; species Patellaria atrata. Next base: position 116,527 of record MU006093.1, read on the forward strand.
CACCGACCCCAAGGACATCAAAGTCCTTCACATCCGCCAGGGTTGTCCTCAAAAAGAATCTCTCCCACAACATTTTACACTCACTTCCTTCAACTCAAACGAAGCTCAAAATTTACAAGTACGCGCCACAGCAGCCCCTTGAGCACTGTGCCCGACAATTCAAACACCAACAGGGATTCTTCAGCCTCTGACGAACGGAACATAGAACCTTTAGACCATCAACAACATCATGGACTCGATGAGGAGTCTCAATACCTCATTGCCCGTACCATCTTCGCCGAAGAAGCCGACGACACATCCTCCTGAGCAGCTCCTACAGGCATTCAAATCAGCCGCTCTCTCTGTGACAAATCTCTACAAGACTGCAGCAGCAGACCAAGCCCGGGCACATGCAGAGGGATATCAAGAAGCGTTGGAAGATCTAATAGGCTTCCTAGACAGCAAAAACCTCGGTTTAGGAGATGGGGAGGGTTGGAAAGTACGGCAGTGGGCCACGGAGCGACTCAACGGTGCCGTTCCCACTCACTCCACCAGCGACAGTGATGAGGAAACAGAGGAGGATAAACGAGCGAGGAGTTCGTCCCCGATATTGCAGGGAAAACCTAGTCTAGATCCTCCCCAGACGAACCAAACTCTCAGTCTCCCCTCACCCGATAACAGATCAGAATCCGCTCCTCCAGCGGCAGTGGAACAGAATATCAAACCAACATTTGCAATGATACCTTCGAATAGCGAATTCACGTACCGATCTAACATCAACTATCCGTCATATCACGATATCGACATGGAAACCAACACCTCGCCTTCTTCGGCCAACACAAACTCCTCGCCACCCGTACGTCTGGAAGTATTTCCACGCCCCATACGTTCTTCGGCAAGGATAAACAACCGTCAGAACAGCAGGGCCACAACTCTAGGAGCTGGCGCTGGAGCTAAGCGGAAGGTTCCATTTAACGAATACTTCGATATCAGCGGCCTCCACTTCCCAGGGCCACAAGGGGGTGCTGGGCACAAGAAGGGCCGCTTCATATGATATACACAAGCTACACATTTACGCATGACGGCTTTTCCCACGACGATACACGGCTGACTGACTGCATTATACCCCGGAGCGCGATATGTGTCTATGACTTGGGTGCATCACTGCATTACCTCGAGTAAATATAGAGGACGGGGCAGATGGCGTATAGGGTGTGAGCATTTGCATGTGGCCCCGGAGTTTAACATCACCTTTCTAGAATTGCGGAGGATCCCGAGGGGTTTGTACGTAGGCATTTCTTTATCCTTTGCGAAGCGGAAGTGTATCAATACTCTAAAAACTTTCCGCTCGTTTAATACGTGCTGGAAGGAATGGATATTATATACATGGTATATAGACTATTTAATTAGGTTGTTAGTGGTGTTCATGTTCATTCTCTACCTTATGAATATGTCTTCCTTTACTTCTAGGTACTTTACAGTCTGATATCGTATCTGGCTGGAAATCTAGCCGTATTTCGCACCTTCCTCGGATTTTATGTTATATGCAACATCAAACTGACTCACCTCAAACCTTCAACCCTCTGACAGGCTCTAGGTTCGTTGAAAATACCCCTAGTTTTGCTGTGAGCGATGAATCCGTTCCAAGTCAACCCAAGTCCACCACTACGTGGACGGAAATCGTACACGTCGCACTCATCAAATAACTAAGTATGAAAGACGAAGGTCAATTGAATCGTTTAGGTTTAGATTGCATAAGTGATAGTTTCTATTTTAGGAGGAGTTGGGTAAGATGAGAATTCGCCACAACTCCTTGAGTCGTATGGCATGGAAAGTAAAGAGACTACCCAACTAAGACTAGTGATGATTACATAAGCTGTCGCTGCTGCCCCGGTAAACAACCGAGACGGGAATTTTGCTAAGGTAGACTACAAAGGACACAGGTAACAACGGTACTCGAAATACGGAGTACATCCTACAATTACACTTCGACCGACGAGTCAGACGTTCTAAAACCTCTCCAATTGCGCATACAAATTTCAAAATGTCAAAACAAGGCGGTGCCGGGGACACCTCTTTCCGCAAAACCTGGGACAAGGCCGAATACGCTGAAAAAGCAGCAAAGCAAGATGCTAAATCGAAAGAAGAGTCCAAAGCGCGCTATGAAGCCGCGCTACAGGGCAAGAAGTATATCCGACGAGCCTCCACGCCGCCCGATGCCCGCGACACGGAAGCCCGGAAACAGCGTCTCGACGTCGCCGCTCAAGTCGGGAAGACCCAGCTCGTCCCTGCAGGCGCGGCGGTGGGCAAGAGGGGCAAAGGCGCGGGGTTTTATTGCGAGGCTTGTGATTTGACGTTTAAGGACAATTTGCAATTTGTGGAGCATCTGAATAGTAGGCAGCATCTTGTGAATACCGGGCAGACGGGCGAAGTGAAGAGGGCGACGGTTACGGAGGTCAGGGAGAGGTTGGCGTGGTTGAAGAGGAAGAGGGTCGAGGAGAAGAGGGAGGAGGTCATAGATTTGGGTGCGAGGATTGAGGTTGCGAAGGAGAGAGAGGAGAGAGAACGGGACGAGAAAAGGAGGGCGAGGAATGAGAGAAGGAGAAAGCACCGACGGGCGGGAGATGATAGTGTCAAAGTCGAATTTGCTGACGGGTGGGATGGGGTTATTAGGTGAGAAAGGGCAGTTCCTGTCATGGTCAAACAAAGTGGCTTGAGGATATCGAATTGGGAGTCGCCATGACCATCTTAATGGCATTGCATCCATCCAAAAAGAGTGAGTTGGACATTCCTATCACCTTCACTGAAGCTTTGATACTTATGCGAGATTCGATAGCATCTACAACTTTATGACTATCTTCCCCTGCACGCTTCCTTCAATAAGATCCCGGAGACCTTCCTCTGCCCGATCCACTGGCAGCACTTTGGAAATCTTTGGCTCGATCTTATGCTCCACTATGAACTTGATGAGGACCTGAAAATCTTCAAAGCTGCCTACGTAGCATCCGGTAATTTTTATCTGCTCCACAAAAACCTTTTTAAGGTCAAGCTCAACCTGCATACCTGAATGTCCACCACATGTTACAATCGTACCGCCAAGTACGACGGATCCTAGCGAATGATTCCAAGTCGCTATACCTGAGGGATCGAACACTGCATCCACGAGCTTTGGCAATATCTCTCCTGGAGTAAAGGTCTGATGAGCCCCTAAACTGGTTGCTATTGCTCTCTTCTCCTCAGTCCGTCCAGTAGACCACACGGTCATTCCAGCAGCGCGGCCTAACTGAATAAGAGCTGTCGCAACGCCACCAGAAGATCCTTGAACTAGCATCGTCTGCCCTCTCTTAAGACCAGATAGTTTGAATAGCATCCGGTATGCGGTGAGCCATGCAATGCCCAGCACCGATGCGTGTATCATGGACAACTCCGGCGGTTTTGGTATCGCGTTCTTTCGCGGCACAACAACATATTCGGCTAATGAACCCTGGGTGAGCTCACCCAGCACATGGCGATCTGGATCCAGTGTCTCATCTCCCTTGAAATCTGGACTTCCCATGACAGGGTAGATGAGAACTTCACTCCCATCATCCAATGTTCCAGCACCCTCGCTGCCCAATATCAGTGGGAACTTGATAGGATGCATTCCCTGGCCTCTCAATGTGAAGATGTCGTGGTAATTGAGTCCCACAGCCGCGACTTTGACCCTTACCCATCCCTCGGGTACCTCAGGTTGGCGGAAAATGTCATTCCGAAGTACGGAAAGAGGATTCTCTAGATTCCCTTTCGCTGCCCATACGGCTTTCATCGTCGGTACGCCGGGAGCTATTTCGTTGATCCTCATGAAGCTGATCAAGTCGCCCTCGGCCTTGTAATGAAGGTATAATGGGAATGGTTCCGTTATCCCAAAGTCTTTTTCGTAGTCGCCGTCCATCATGACGTCAAGGCATCCCTCTCCTACGCTGCCCCAGGTTTGTTGGACTTTGATCTTAGCGTTATACTCGACTATAAGTTTTTGTGCCCATGCTTGGATCGCTGGACGTCCTGGATAAGGTTTGGACTCATCCATAAGAGTAGCATTCTCAGTGAACGCTGCGGCGAGAGACGTGCTTGAGAGGTTGGTTATGGCTTCGATGAAGGCGGAAATGCAGGACGGTAGATCTTGGGTCTTTTGCATGATTGAGGTATAGCATAGGAGCCTATTGTGTTACTCCCCATTCTCAATGTCAAGACGCGTGCCCTCTTATGAATTGTTCTCTTCCGGTTGTCGAAATTTTGGCTTGCTCTTTGACTATACTGGGTTATCTTTGCGTGCTCCACCACATATGCGGAGAGCTTCTAACCCTCCGCAGCAGCAGTTCTAAAAGAGAACGATGAGTAAATTGGTTCTAACGGTATAACATCAACCTAAGAGAATTTTCAAGCTAATGCTATGAATTACGAAGTAATATCATCTCATGTCTCCACAGTCAATCTTTGACCACATCCCGGCAGACAACAAGAGAAAGTTGGAGCTGACAATAGCATCCTATGGATGATTCAGCTTCTTCTCCGCCGTTAGAGAAGAGAATCAAGACTGTCCCATTTCAAGAAGTACTTATCGCCTATCAGAAGCATTCTGAGGCTTCAAATGCATCCTTAGCGCGTGGAACTCCGCACTTTATTGATCCTTCTCCGCCAACTTCATGGATTACGTGATACATCATACAAGTATCTCGAGTTATGAATTGCGGACATGCTGCATCGCTATTCTACTCCTACAGGGAAATCCGCAATACGTTCCACCAGACTGCCACGATATGTCTACTGAACCTGTTCCTCGCAGAAAGGCTTGTGAAGCATGCGTGAAGTAGGACCTACATATTGATTATTTTCAAAAACGGAGTAGATGGCTGATTCACCTCTCTGCACAGATCCAAGCGAAGATGTGACTTGAAAGAACGTTGCAGTCGTTGTACAGTTCGAAACCTAAATTGTAAATATCCACCAGGCGCTCAACCACCGGCACCCTCGAATTTAGACGTAAATCTTGACTTCTCTTGGCTGGACAACGTGTTAGGGGAGCAGACGCTTATGCCAAATACGACTTGGCCTTCTATGCCATCCACTGATCCCATAGGTTTCGCTGGTAACCCATCACCTGCATTCGAGCTTGCAGATACCTATGACGAACTAACGCAGCGCCCACCTACACCAAGCATCCCTGGAGCATACGGACCGCCAGTCTCTGTCTTGCCGAGAGAAAAGACGCAATTCTGTGTTAGAACGTTCAAAGAATGGCCCTCCATGTGGCTCAAGGGAGGCAAGGCGCCCTTCATCCATTTCAAGTCGTATGTCCACGGCATCCCGCGTCAATTGCAGGATGCCTATGCCGCCTGCGCGATTTATTCCACCCTGTCTCCAGCAAATTCTTCGATAGGCTTCAGCATCATCGAAACAAAAGCGAATGACTTACTACTCAGTCCCAACTCGTCCGTGCAAGATCTCCTCGCCTCCCTCCAATCCCTAATAATCTTCCAGATCATCCGCCTCTTCGACGGCGACATCCGCCAACGCGCTCTCGCCGAGGACGTCGACCCGATCCTCGAGCTCTGGACCAACACACTCCAACAACAAGCGCAACACTTCCTTCCCGGTCTCGAGCCTACCAGCGCCGATGTCCCCGCTGCAAGCGCTGCTTGGCGTACCTGGATCTTCGCAGAGTCATGTCGCAGAACTATATTGATGTCCTACATGATCCGCTCTGTCTACTCGATCGTCAAGAGCGGCTACTGCACGCACGAGCCGGACATCTCGTCGCTCTCGTTCACGGCGCAGAGCGGACTATGGGCGGCGTCCTCAGCCTGGCAGTGGGGCCAGGCGTGGGTGGAAAAGAAACGGTTGTGGATTTCTCAAATGGATTTTGCGGCTTTGTTGAGGGAAGCCGGCGTGGGGGATATCGAGGAGTTGGGCTTGGTGATGCTGGTTACGTATATCGGCGAGACGACGTTGAATGACTGGTTGACGAGGAAGAAAAGGGAGAGGGAGGGGATGGTGGAGCCGGAGTAAGTGGTTTGTACTGTTGATAACATGATTTTAGATACTGACGATGTTGTAGGTTGCACCCAATTGATTGGAGTAGCAAGATTTGTAAAGCTACGTGAGTCAGTGGACCTCTATTGATCTCAGGATGAAGGGAAAACGACGTATAGTAGTATTGTACATGAGCATGTTAAATTCCACATGATACGGTTTAAAGGAGACTGTGATCTCTTCCAGAACGGAGTGTCAGAATGAAAGTTGCTAATTTGGTTACATCTATAAAAGCAATAATAAGATGCTTGTCTCACCATGTGGACCAGTCCCCGTCTCAGCGGTGATTTGATTTCTACAAATAAGTGATATAGTACACTTGTCAGCCTACGAAATAAGAGAACAGTGACGGGTGTAAAGCAATAACGTCAGTAACTACAGTATGTTTTAATGATTGAAGGTTTATGTGAAGTCTAGAGCTAGAGTTGCCGCTTAGTTCTATAGCAAGTCTTGGCAGGGTACAATTGTTTACGAACTTCCACTTTTGCCGGAGCCGCGTTTGAACAACAAACACGCGAATCCCTAACAACACTAACTTCCACAGAATTTTTTAGTATCGTAGTCACCTCGTTTTATGGGCTCGATATACCTTCTTTCGTTCTTTTAAACGTTGAATTTCTTTCTTAGAGGAGATATACACGGTATCTCTTTTCAGCAACATGGACGACTCTATGGAAGAGTCCGCGTTTTTAGAAGGCGACAGCTCACCTCCAGCTCCCAAGCCGGTAAGGCCTTCTCTCCCATATGAATATCGTTGATTTGTGCTTACAATTCTTAGAAAGTTACCGCACGTGGCCGACCCAAGAAGTCTGATGACGCGCCCGCGAAACCCAAGGCTTCCAAAGCCCCTAAAGCGCCAAAAGGTACAAAGATTACGACGAAGAAACTGACGCAAACGACCCTGAAGACAGTCAAACCGACGGCCAAGAAACGCGCAAAACCGGAGTCAGATGATGAGAACTCTGACATGGAGTCTCCGGACCGTATCTCCCTCAACGACGACTCTCTCCTTTCGAATACCCCGCCCAGTGCAAAGAAGCAGAAGAAGGCTCCTCCTCCGAAGAAATCAAGTGGCAAGCCTTTACAATCCATCGAGAACGAAAGCTTCGATATGGACGGCTCGAATGAGCCGAAACCGAAGAATTCGGATAATGCAACAGACCGTTACCAGAAGGTGCGTGTTCCACAACAGACATATCTTCAGCTTTGGATTAACTTTTGCAATAGCTCACCCAATTGGAACATATCTTAAAACGTCCTGATACTTATATTGGTTCCGTGGAGCGCGATCAAAAACAAATGTGGGTTTACAACTCAGTTACAGAATCAATGGAATTTCGGGAAATCAGTTTCGTTCCGGGTCTATACAAGATCTTTGACGAAATTCTCGTCAACGCAGCAGACAACAAGCAGAGAGACAAGAACATGGACGAGATGAAAGTGACCGTCGATCGCGAGACGGGGGAGATTACTGTCCGAAACAACGGTCGAGGAATACCGATCGAAATACATGAAAAAGAGGGTATCTACGTTCCAGAGATGATTTTCGGTCACCTCTTGACATCTTCTAATTACGACGATGAGGAACAGAAAGTAACCGGTGGACGTAACGGTTATGGTGCCAAACTCTGCAACATCTTCAGCGTAGAATTCACGGTGGAAACAGCAGATGCTAAAGCACAGAAGAAGTATAAGCAGACCTGGAAGAACAATATGGGCACAATGGGTGCTGCAAAAATTACTCCGTGCAAAGGAGACGATTACACCAAGATCTCTTTCGTTCCCGACTTCAAGAAGTTCAACATGACCGAGATGGACGATGACTTTGAAGCGCTTGTTAAACGCCGGGTTTACGATCTTGCTGGAACCTGCAAAGGTGTCAAGGTGTATCTGAACGGCGAGAAGATCAAGGTCAACAACTTTAAGAAATATATGGAAATGTATACCAGAGCAATCAAGACAGAATCGGGAGGTGGAAACTCCGAGGATGGTTCCACTGGCGAAACACAGATCATTTTAACTGATAAACCGCATGAGCGCTGGGAGGTCGGTTTTGCAGTTTCGGACGGTTCTTTCCAACAAGTATCTTTTGTTAACTCAATTGCAACTACATCTGGTGGGACACACGTAAACTTCATTTCCGACCAGATCGTGACCAAGCTCCTTGCGGAATTCAAGAAGAAGAACAAGGGAAGCGTTGCGTTAAAGAACGCTCAGATCCGAAACCACATATTCCTTTTCGTCAACTGCTTGATTGTTAATCCTGCGTTCACTTCTCAAACCAAGGAGCAATTGACAACCAAAGCAACCCAATTTGGGAGCAAACCCGAACTCAACGAAAAGTTTCTGAAACAAATTATCGGGACAGAAGTTATGCAGAATATCCAGCATTTCGCACAGCAAAAGGCCGACCAGATCCTCAAGAAATCGGATGGCAATAAACGGAGCCGTATGAATAATGCCAAACTTACAGACGCGAATAAAGCCGGAACCAAAGATGGATACAGATGTACTCTTATCCTCACCGAAGGTGATTCGGCAAGTGGATTGGCTCTCGCTGGTAGAGCTGTTGTCAACCCTGACCTTTTCGGTGTATTTCCCCTTCGTGGTAAGATTCTCAATGTCCGCGATGCATCTATCGAGCAGATCTCGAAGAATCAGGAAATTCAGAACATCAAGAAATTCATGGGTTTGCAGCATAAGAAGGAGTATACTGATACTAAGAGTCTTCGTTATGGCCATCTCATGATTATGACGGATCAGGATCACGACGGAAGCCATATCAAGGGTCTGCTCATCAACTTCCTCCAGGTCCAATTTCCAAGTTTACTGAAGATAGACGGATTCTTGTTGGAGTTCATTACCCCTATCGTCAAGGTCTTTAAAGGTGATTTCAAGTATCCCAAACAATTGAGGTCATTCTTCACCATGCCCGAATATGAAGCATGGAAGCAAGAGCCAGGTCATCAGAAGGGCTGGGAGCATAAGTACTACAAGGGGTTGGGAACCAGTGACCCGAATAAGGATGGACAGGAGTATTTCCGTGATCTCGATCGCCACCTGAAAGAATTCCATGTCATGAAGGATAAGGAGGCTGAGATGATAGATCTTGCTTTCTCCAAGAAGAAGGCGGATGCTCGTAAGAATTGGTTACGCGATTTTGTCCCTGGTACTTTCCTGGATATGACCGCCCCAAAGATCTCTTACGATGATTTCATCAATAAAGAACTCATCTTGTTTAGTATGGCTGATAACTTACGTTCCATCCCTTCCGTTATAGATGGCTTTAAACCTGGACAGCGTAAGGTTCTTTATGCCAGTTTAAGGCGCAATATAAAGAAGGAAATGAAGGTCGTGGACTTTGCCGGGATGGTTTCTACCTTGACAGCATACGCTTATGGTGAATCGTCGTTACAGCAAACCATAGTAGGCCTTGCTCAAAATTTCGTGGGTTCCAACAATGTCAACTTCCTAGAGCCAAGTGGAAATTTTGGTAGTCGACTTCAAGGTGGTAACGATGCCGCGAGCTCTCGTTACATCTACACCAGACTTTCTCCATTTGCGAGAAAGGTCTTTCATGCTACTGATGAACCTCTTTTGAGATACCATGAAGATGATGGTAAAACCATAGAGCCGGAGGTCTACGTTCCAATTGTCCCAATGATATTGATCAACGGTGCTGATGGTATTGGTACTGGATGGAGCACGTCGATTCCCAACTATAAACCCGAAGACGTGGTCGATAACCTCAAACGACGAATGGCTGGTGACTCGAAAGACGACATGATTCCAATGAAACCTTGGTTCCGCAACTGGACTGGGCAGATTGAGGATATTGGCAATGATCGCTTCAAATTCACTGGCACAATCCGACAGACGGAAGAGAACGAAATTGAGATCACGGAGTTGCCGATTCGAGTATGGACTCAGACATTCAAGGAGAAGCTTGAGGAAATACTCAAAGCTGAGAAGGTTCCATCTTTCATCAAGGATTACACGGAGTATAATACACCTCTGAAGGTCCATTTTATCATCAAGATGGAAGATAAGCACATGAAGATTGCGTTGGAGAAGGGCCTCGAAGAGACGTTCAAATTATCAACTACCATGGCCACCTCCAATCTTGTTGCTTTCGATTCTCAAGGCAGAATCCACAAGTACAACTCTGTCATTGACATCATAGAGGAATTCTACCATGTCCGTCTTAAGTTCTATGAGAAACGCAAGCAGCATATGCTCAACGAGATGCAAAAGGAGCTTGATAAAATGACCAATCAAGCGAGATTCATTCAAATGATAATTGATGGCAAACTTGTAGTCGCCCGCAAGAAGAAGAAAGAACTCGTCGCTGAGATGAAGCGTTTGAACTTCAAACCTTTTCCGAAGGTTATTGACGCACGCAAAGCGAGTGAGACCGAGGCAGTTGTGGAGCAAGAGGAAGTTCATGATACTGGCGATGCGGAAACTGACACCGCCGCAAGTGACTATGATTACTTAGTTGGGGTAAGTTCCTCTCTTCACGGATACCATAAAGAGTGCTAATAGAGATATAGATGGCTATCTGGTCGCTGACTCAAGAACGTATCGACAAACTGAGAGCCCAGATTGGGGACAGAGAAGAGGAAATTGACACCTTAATCAAACTTTCGCCTAAGGATCTCTGGACAAAAGATCTCGATGACTTCGTTGCGGAATGGCAGAAGACTTTGAAGGAGCAGGACCAGGAAGAAAAGAGGTATGCGAAAATGGGACGTCGTGCATCAACTAAGCTTCGCATTGACGGTAGGGGAAAAGCGAAGAGGAAGAGTGATGATGATAGCGACGCTGATTTCGGTGCACCGAAGGCCAAGAAAGCTGCTACCACGAAAGCTTCTACCAAAGCAGCGCCCAAGGTCTCGTCCTTGACAAACTACCTAATGACTGCCGATCAAAAGAAGTCATCATCTGATCCTATGGCAATTGATGGCGTTTCAGATGAAACGACCACTGCAGGCGCGTCTATCCCCGTCGAGAAGAAGAGTAAAGCTACGGCAAGTAAGCCGGCTGTCTCAAAAGCTAAGAAGCCCGCCAAAATCATTGATAGCGATGAGGAAGACAAAGTAATCAGCAAACCTGTGGCTCCAAGGACTAAGAAGCCTTCGAAAATCATTGATAACGATGATGAATCGGTTGCGCCGAAACCTAAGAAATCCACGAAAGTCCTCAATAGTGATGATGAAGACGATGTCTTCGCTGCCGTCGCAAAAGAAGCTTCAACCCGTCCCACCGCTCGTCAAGCTCGTAATGCTACGAAAGCCCCTATCCGCTACGACATCCCATCAGATAGCGATAATGAGGATGGTGATGATATGCTTGGTGATGTCAGTGCAATGGTTAAAGGCATTGGCAGCAGCTCGAACGAGAATACTCGTACCCTCTTCTCTGCTAGTACAGCAGCACGTCCGACAAGTGGTCACGGCTTATCAAAATCTCTCGCTCGCCCGACGTTGAAGTCTACAATCAATATTTCGGACGACGACGAGACTGACTACACAAAACTTGTTCCTCAGCCCTCACCTCAGCGTCCTGCTGCTCGAAATGCGAATGACACTATCCTTTCAGACGACGATGACGATACACTACTTGGTCTCAGCAAGCCGCCTCCCCCGAAAGCTTTGAAGCAGCCGGCCAAACCTGCGGCAAAGGCAGCAGCTAAACCAGCCCCCAAACCCGTAGTAAAGAAAGCGGCAGCAGCACCTCAGCCCAAGAAAGTGGTCCCGCTTTCCCCGGCCGCGAAAGCATATGCTGCCAAGCAGGCTAAAGCATCACTGTCCAAACCCGCGCCCAAGAAGAAGAACGTAGAGTCCGAGAGCGAAGAAGATGTTGACGATATCGCGAACGAAATTCTCAGCGATGATGGTGATGAGGATGAGGAAGATGCGGTTGTAGTGAGGAAGCCCGCGGCTGTTAGACCAGGCAGGGCTGCTGCGCGGAAGCCGGCAAAATATGTCGTTAGTGATGACGAGGAGGATGAGGAGAGTGAGGCAGATTTTGATGATGATGACGAGAGTGATTAGGTTGGATGTCCTTATGGCCAACCTGTGAACTTGCACTCTCTAGGTTGAGAGTATCGGGTGGGAACGGGGATCCTTATGGCTATGTGGAGGGTTTTCTGCTTTGGACATGACTCTTACATTAAGTGATGGTGTTAGGGACTCATTTTGCATATAAGGGTGTTCCGTTATGGGCAACGTAACGCACTGGGTTTGTCATGGCTAGCCCGCAATGACATGTTTCTTTGATCTACCGTGCACTGCTTTGGTCATGGATGTGAGTGATGAATAGGAGGTGAGGGTTGGGTCACTTTGAATTTCAGTACACGTATTTACGATCCTTTGATTTCTTCGATTGGCCACCGATAGCTACTGTACTTCTTCCATTTTGTTTTAAACCGAAAATTCATACCTTCTCCACGGCTCCTCTAATCATCCTACATACCTAGTGCCATCCATGCTCCTCACTCAAAACAAACCCCTGTTATATCTGCCCCGAAACCCCGAGTCGACGCACAACAGCAACATCGGTCCTCGTCCACCATTCAGATCAGTAGAGTTGTCCTCCATACCTTACCTCAATCTGGACTTCGACCTAGGTCAATCACGGAGAGGTAGTAGCTGGGAAACTACGAAGCTACGAAACGGTCTGATGTGGGGGTTCGTTGCCTAGGACCTAGGGAAGGGGGATGGGAGTTAGGAGGTAGACTACGATACTTGAAGAGAGTTGAAGGATGTCAGGGGTGTGAATGCCTGTTAGACGCTATGTCTGTGTGTCTTTTGGTCGCTGGAGGGAATGGACGTTGTGGAGATAAAGTCTGTCGGGTTTCGTTCGAGATTCGAGTTTGTATGATCTGCGCCGCAATCTATGTGTGAGCCCTGTAGAATACGGGTTACCCTTAACAAGACATGGAAGGGGCATCCGTGAGCGCTTCAAAGTAGATGGGAGATGTATTACTCTTTATAGTGTGATCATTGACAATCTTTCCCTTTAATCCTATACTGATTGAGTACACGATCCCTTAACCCAAGTCCATTAGCGCTCTAAGGACAAATGGGGTTAAGGGGCGAAGGTTCAAGATCATTAGCAGTTAGAGTGAACTTAGCACCGCTGGTTACACTCGATAACACCTGTATGAGATTTCAGAAGATTGTCAAAGATGAAGACCACGAAGTCGGTAAGGGATAAGGATATGGTTCCAGGCGATTGAATCAAGCGACTGAAGAATGACGATTGCCAAATATTGAGCTCAAAGACGAAATGAAGTCCTCCTTGTGAAAAGCTTCCCAAGTCGTATGTCTAAATCTAGTAGAGATGCATAGACAAGGAGGCTCCTACCTACCTTACTCAAAACGGATTATATATTTGTACAAGCAAATAGACTCATTTTACCGAGAGAAGCTCCACCGTCGTTCATGACGTGCAAAGTTCCACATCTCAGCCCTAGACTTCATTGATTGCTCATGATGTAAGGATAGAACTAAATGGAAATCAAGAGACGACGGGGGTGGGAAAATGTGTCATTTAGGACTAGCCAGGCCGGATAGAACAACGAAGATGTACTCTGCAGTTGAACTAAACAAGATCGATGCCGGGTGAATGTATGGTGTTTGTGTTGTGATATGGTGGGTTCCAGAGTGTTGCACCCTCGGTTGTGCGAAGATAGAAAAAAAATAATGGAAAGAGTATCACATATCCCGAAAAACGACGGAGAGAGTATAGGAACAGATGGGTATCTGCATCGGGGGGGGGGGGGGAGAGGATATATAAGATACATTTGTCTCGGAGCAACGGCCTTATACGACGATAGCGACTTAGTTACCCGGAGAGTTCCCCAAACAGGAACAATCTACGTAGGTGCAGACGCATTTGCATATGTGCAGTTCTGGAATATTGGCTTCGTGCTATCCATTCTTCCTAGTTTGTCGTAGTCGTACAGGTACAATTTCGTGGGGTTGGGCTGGGGATACAGGGGACTTTCGTGGTGGCCATTTGACAGGTTGGTCGTACGAATACATGTACGATGATCGAGGACGTCCACCGGGTCCGTTGTTTGTATGCCGGAGGGGCGGTGCTGGAAGATAAGATTCAAAGGAAGGCTGAAGAGTTAGAATAGTAGGCTCTTAAACGATCTGTACAGGAACAGCATATCGGTTAGTTGATTAAGGGATGAGATTTTGGATTGGAGACTAAATGGATACATGGAAACATAGACTTAAGGACACTTCAATCACATGAAGTTATATATTGTACTAAAATGTAGGAAAGTTGAAATGTAGCTTGTTCTAACGCTTGCTGTACATTGACGCAACTGCCATGTTTTGTGTACCTGTGGCATTGGTCCACAGTAACAAACGCACGTTTTAGTGAAATGTGGAGGGGAACACATTATCAAAGCCGAGGCTTGTGTGTTTGCCACATCAGACGGATATCGTGCTACATTAGCTAGAGTATAATAAGAAAAGAGCTCTGGTATTGGAGATATATACCATTAACACAAACGACTTTATGGTGTGATCAAAAGCAGTTTGAAAGAGAATGGCAGCGAGTATGAATTAATTCGACTATAGTCTGTGCTTTCTTCTACTAAAGGGAAAGAGGATCGAACGACGCAGTTAGTGGTGTTTGTTCAACACGTCTGCAGATAATCCTCGAGGAGAAGCTCACCGAAAGTCGAGTATGACGAGCCCCGTTCTGCTACCCCGAAGATATTATCTTAGCCTCGGCGAAACTAACGGTATGGCAAGGATATGACCAGAGGGCGTTCCTGTAAAAGTTATGCTCGTAATGCCCTAGTTGATGATTGTCCAAGTGTCGTAGAGAAGAGTTTGGGGTACAGGCTAGTATTGGTGTCTGCGATGTTAGCTTCACTTGACAGACATGCTGTTTCCAAGCTCTGCATATGTCCCTATATCTGAAGGATATAGGCAGTGGTGTGAGGCGTTTAAGAAGTGCGAAGAACAATAGTTCATGGATTCTTGCAGCTTCTATAAGAAAATTGAGTCGTTCTCGGAGACATCTTCTACGTGGTAAGATGAACCCGGAAAAGCCTCCTGCTTATACTCATGTAACAGAATAGAATTTCTCGGGATAGTCTCTTAGCAAGACAAGATGATGCGCCGATACTGACTCAAAACAGTCGTCTAGATGGAAGTTGTACTGTCTCTTTGAATATATTCGTACACTGAGTATATTATTCCATTCCAATGCCCATGTTTACGGTCAAGTCTTTGATGTTGATGTTGCGATAAACACAGTGTGTCTAAGGTCAAAAGCGCGGCTAGAAACAGCACGGTTCCTCGAATAGGGGTCTTAGACGACCGGCGGTCAACAGTGCTTCCAACCGCATCAGGTGAATGAGAGTCATTGCGTTTAGCGGTGAAGATGTACTCTTCATGTTTCAGGTTTTCTTTGTCCATTATCGCTGAGCGGTGTATACCGTAGATTAAAAGCATCGTGGACGACAAATCACAGCAACAGCTCTCACTGTACCTCTCCTTAATCCCCCCCACGCCGGACACCGGTAGCAGAGCGGCCAATACCTCGGCCTGTACGACCGGTGACCGATAGGGGAAACTGATCCACCGGCCGTGATGATGATTTAGGATCTCAGACCGGCGACAAACGTCGCACTCCCGCCATCGAAGTCGAGTCCATTGCATACAAAGAAGGATGACGCCTCGTACACTGTCAAACGTCTTCTCTGCATGAGCCGCAGCCTGTTCGATCGGATACCACCCGAGCCAGCGACAATCAAACGAGGACTAAGCACGTTTGCCGATAGGGAAACCAGGTACAGCCGCAGAAGAACGGGTGGCTGCAGCTTGCCGAAGCCCGATACACGGTGGGTCAGACTGTGGTAAGGATTTCCGCTGCAAAGTGATTCAATGACATTATACCCCATATTTGGATCCTGGGGAAAGGTTGAGTTTCTGACCGAGGAATTATGGGGATGGTGCGAATATCTCGTTGATGGGGTACCGTTGGTAATGAATTCGAAGTCTAAACACACGAGATTGTTGAGATTCGATCAATGGCAAAATGTAGTATCAGCAGAGAATAGCTAGAATCGGAACTCGTAAGAAAACGCTATCGTTACAAAACCTGGGGAAGCAGACTTGGGCCATATTACAGATTAAAAGTGGTTAAACCCACTTGACCCATTGGATAATTTGGTAAATGCAAGCTACGTTGTCAGAATCCAGAGGACGCCCTGCAGTGATTCACGGCCTGGATCTCAGTCTTGACTACTATGTCTTGCAGTAGGCTGCATAGGTGAAGTAGTGGCCGATGCAGTGCGACATGCCCCCCAATCTTGTCTGGTCATACACTTAGCAACGACACCATGAAGGCAGTGCATGCTGATGGCGGAGATATCGATATCAGAATCTAAACTGGAAGGGCCAGTATGTCCTAGCTCCCCAGATCATACTCACGGTCAATGCGCATTCCTTGTTTTGGATCCGTAGCAAACGGAGAGCTGTTCAGCACGGATAGTGTCCTAGACCAATGATTTGTACCTACGCAAAACGAAGACAAAAGATCTGATTAGGATATTTCCGAGACCAAGGAGGTATTGCTGTATACACGACGTATTGAGGGTGTAGTGGCCGTAACTCATTAGACTTAGTGACCAGTCCCAGCAAACGAGATCAGCCCTTCTGCAATCTTGTCATTTTCAACATACTTTGCAATGCCAGAATGGAAACTGATCTAACCCTTTCAATGGAATAACCGGGTATGTCTTCAGGTTGACTTTCTTCGCCATGGATTCGTGCCTAATCCGCACATTTGATCTTTCGGGATATACTTGGCCTCAAACGAATCTCAGAAAAGGTGATTGAGTTGATATCTGCCCGTCAAAGTCGGACAAACGCTTGAGACCTTACTGGTGGCGTATTGTAGGTCAATGCGTGTATATGCCTGCTAAAGACAATCGGGTAGTGGCTTTGCATCGCAACCATTGAGCATCAAACGGCAGACATTCTCCTGCTATCTATGTTTCTGGCATTCAACCCGCCGGCTCTACACAGAGAACAAAGAAAGAGAAATTTACGGGTTAAGGCATGTCGCTATTGCTTTGAGCGCGGCATGAGAAGATCTGTAATGTTGGGTTGGAGGTGTTGGCCTTACGTGTATAAGTGACTCCATCGTCCTCGTGCCTCTTCTCATACACTGCCAAAGCCAAACTCCCTTCCAATCGAAGACGTGCTCTTCTCTTTGCTTCGCTGGCTAAAACCCGTATCTTCATTTGGTAACACGGCAGCAGTAACTTTTGTTTTCCATTCTATTTTCGCCTACATTTCGACCAATTTTTGTACTCCCTTGCCGGGGTCGTTAACATTCAACTCTATCCTGGAGCTGTATAAGAAGAGACACTGCAAAAGTTCGACATGATGAAGATCGAGTCAATCCTTAATCCATCTGGTGGCGAGTTCGGAGCGGATGATGATGCATGCAACGTCAACTCAATAGGAAGCCCCGATACTCGTGCGAACGACACCCACCCATCGAGGAGGGGAAAGCCTGCAAAGGATGCTGCTATATTCGTGAAAGCGAAATTCAACGGACCTGTTCGATTTCCTCCTCATGAGGCTGACGGTGACGAGGAGCTCAGAAGTCACCACAAGAGTTTTCAAATCCACCCCATGGGCCACATTGGGGAATACTGCAGAAACATACCATACCAGAGTGAAAAGAAAGATTTCTTGGCAAGGACAGGTAGAGATGGGTTCAATGGTCAACCCTCACCGGACTCGACATTATTGTTTCGGAAAGCTGACAGTGTAATGTCTAGTGTTTCAATACACATATAAAGTCAGAGGCGACGATAAAGAGTACGTCGTCATGTGGGATTACAACATCGGTCTGGTCCGCATTACGCCGTTTTTCAAAAGTCTTAAACATTCCAAGGTGAGTCATTAGTATCGACGTTAAGATCCAAGAATCTCACTTCGAGTAGACCACGCCAGCAAGGAGCATCAACGTCAACCCAGGACTTCGTGATATAACTCATAGTATCACTGGAGGTGCTCTCGCAGCTCAGGGTCAGTGTCAGTCTCCATCATCAATGGGAGGTCTACTAACTAGCCTTAGGCTACTGGATGCCGTTCAATGCCGCAAAGGCTCTCGCAGCCACCTTCTGTTACGAAATTCGATATGCTCTGACACCAGTCTTCGGTAAGGACTTTCTTGATGTTTGTATCCACCCGGACGACCCTGCATTCAACGGCTACAAGATCAGTCCTACCATCGTCGAAGCGTGCATAAGTGAAACAGAATCATGGCGTAACCGAAGTGAGGACCAATACTCGGGCCTATCAACCCCATTGACAACACCAAGGCTTCCACATGACTATAGCCCCTGGAATGCAAGGTCAACACGACGAAGGGTCATAGAGACGGATGGGAGTGACAGTGAATATGGTACCGCAGAAAGCTGTCATGTGTTCTCTCCCGAGATCTCACCAACTTCTCAGCCGTGGACATCAATCAACCGATATCCTTCCCCAGCGTCGAGCAAAGCAATTCCTTCACCCTACATGCACAACAGATTCCTGTCCGCAATCCCTCGCTCATGGGATGATGGAATGATGATGGATGAGAGTAGTGCAGAGACCAACGATGGAGATGTGGATTCGGAAGCCGAAGCTGGACTATCTTATTTGGCCTGGAAATCACCATCGTCAATGAACAGTCAAGAATTAGCGGCTTATGAAGCTGCATTAACATTGTCAGAATTAAGTCGTGCCGATGCATATATGGAATCTTGTTCGCTTTAAGGTTTGAAAATGGGCTGATCTAATAAGTCTTCTCAATATCAGTCAGGTTAATCATGTCAATAAATAACCCCACGTTCCACGTTGGGTATCTGAAAGGGAGGCAAGTCAATCTCATGAAAGGATTCTCGGTCGTGCTGAATGCATTTCAAGGAGTTGGGTTGGCTGATTTGTGAATTGATGTGATTCGCAAGGTATTTTCAAATTCCATTTTGACTTTGTCATTCAGTCGTGTTATTCAATGTGAAAATACCAGGACCTTCTCTGCTGTGCCGATTAATGTCTTATGAAATGATTCTTGCTGTAGAGGGGTGGGTTTAATACTTCTATCACCCGCTCGACTTCTTCGCTTCGACTATGCTGGTAAGTCTGCCAATATATTGGTCTTCATCAAAGACATACCGCACGATCTCTTTCTCGAGGATTGCGTCTCGCCATTTACTGAAATTAGGAAGCGTGCTGATGCTGTCGTGTGTCGAAGATGGAATCAAACCATGCTTTGCGGTGACGGCGATGCGTAGCACGAATGGTGCAACTTGGGTCTGAATAGTACGTTGTGTTAATCTCTCGAATTGCGATGGTATTCCTTCTGTGTTTACCTCGACAAAGGTCAACTCTGTGCTACCACCGAAGAAAGGATTGGAGTCCTTCAACAAGGACTCCAGATCCTCTTCAGCGACTTTAAAAAATTCCTTCGCCAAGGGTTCCTTTTCTTCATCTTTGGAGAACAAGAGCTGGTACCATAATTTCAGGAGTTTCCCTTCAAAAACGCTGATAAAGAAATCGTAACGGGCTCTGGTCAGTGCTGCTTCCGGACCACTATTGCTTGCAGGTAGAATAGCAGATGGTTTGGTGTCTGCGAGGAATCTGCTTATGATTGCAGATTCGACGAGGATTTCGTCCTTGACATTGCCGGCAGTGTACTTGAGAGTAGGGACTTGACCACGCTTTTACTCGGTATGTGTTAGCGAGATGAACTCTACCGACCATAAACTTAAAGGGACAGACCGGATTCATTTTTAGATACCACTCTTCCCTGGGTTTGGCTAACGGGACAGTAACCTCTTCGAAGGGGAGATCCAACTCTTTCAAGGTAATATAGACACGATGAGCATAAGGACATTGGCGATCAGCATACAACGTGATCTTTGGAGAGGTTTCAGTCACGGTGGTAGACATGGTGAACAGTCGTTGGGGATACAAAAGGTATGATGAGGAAGTCCTGAGTTTCGAATAAACTTGAAGGAACATGGGGACATTTTGATTAAAGGGAACGTCTTCTTATTATATATCTTCTCCACAACCCCCTCCCCCGTTTCTCGGGCGATATCACCTGAGTCACTTACCTTATCATGGGGGATGATGTGAGGTTGCAGTTTTCGATTTTACAACTTAGGGATTTATCAGCAAAGGCACGGACATCGGCTCGCCAATACCCGATCGAACCCAAGGTAAGTACCGAATCAATATATAAGCCGAATTGTTCAAGAACTGAAGCACCGAATGGAAGGTCCACGCCGCGTTTGAGAAATTCTAGTTCAGTGCTACAGTAAGGTACGCTGAGGAAGAGACTTAAAATCGGAAGATAAGCCCTTACCTTAATATTCACCAATGCCGAACTCGCTAAGGTAGTTCTACTTATTCCTGCAACCCATAGAAAACGCCCTGATAGCCCAATCCCAACTCTACCATAGATACCTTACCCCGTACTTGTACACATTCAACATACAAGGCTACTACTATCATCCTTGACTTCATAGAGACTCAAACACCTCGTCCCCTCCCCTTTCTCCCCTCGGAAACCCCCAAAAATCCTCCAGTCTGACTTACAGTCCTCCTCATTCCTAGTGACTCTGATCTCACCATCGGTACAACGCCAAATCCCAACCCCGGGCCTGCGTCACTCATCCCGCCCATACTACTTTGTGCACTCATTGCTACACCTCCCACCTCCATATGCGGCGGGATCCCAGGGATGGCATTAATATCTGATGATAGCGTCACGGAAGATGGCGCTTGAAATTCAAATTGACGGGTCTGCAACGGCTGGCAGGCCGTTTCGAGCAGTCGTTCGTTGAGGGGGTCTGTGGGATCGGCGTTGCGGGACATGAGCGCAAAGTCAGAGTCTGCGTCGGTTGTGTTCACCGGTGGAGGCGGTGGTGCTGCTTGGTTGGGTTTTCCAGAGATGTTTGCTGGGAGGACAACAGGCATAGGCATAGGCATAGGGTAGGGCAACGACCTTTCAGCGGCGAGAGCTAGGTCACCGAGCGCATTTCGGGTTGCACCGCGTGTGGCGTGGTGAGAAGTGCTAGCAGTTCTGTCCATTTCGGCTGCACCAGGGGTAGCTGGCAAATCATCCTCCATTTCCACATCATTGTTGAGAGCCGTTCCCAAATCGTTGTCAGGGTTGAAACTCTCGTCTGGACCTCGAGTGCTTTGAATCCCCTGGTTGCGCATACGGTGAAAGAAATGTGCCGCGGCAATTGCGGCTTGGTTCATGTTCATTGAGAGCTCCTTTTCGGTAAAGAGCTTATCAATTGACATAAGAGGCGATTCTTGCTGGCTTTGTTGTGTTTTCGATTTGGCCTCACGGAAAGGGGAACCGACTCCAATGTCAATATTTCGTCCAATAGGTCCAGGGGACTCATCAGCGTCTTCGTAAGCTTTACGCTTTCGCTTGCTTTCCTGTGTAGCTGCCGCGCTAACAAGATCATCTGGGTCTCCAGCCCTGTGTCGAGTATGCCTTGTCTTTCTAGGATTTGAAGGACCACCAGGACTAGTAGGATTTGCGATACTGAATTGGTTCGGATTAAGCAGGAGTGCATTGCTGTCTGTAAGATCCAATTGTTCCTTCTCTCGCATGAGTTTTGCCCTTCTGTTTGACACTTGCTGTACCAATCTTTCCCTTAGAGTATTCGATAGTCGAGCGTGTTCTTCAAGAGCTATTTGGACTTTGAAGTTATGGGTCTGGGTGAGCTCGGAAAGTTGGTTCTGGTACTTATTCTAGGCGCTCGTTAGCAGGTTGTTTCTCACGTCTCCAGTATTGAACGAACTCACCCATAATTGTGTTAGCCCAGCATCTCTCTCCTCTAATGCATCATTAACTTCCTCAACAAACTTGCGATAAGTATTTCCCAACCCCGCCGCATAGTCCTGCTGAGCATTCGGATGCAGCGCCATTGTTTCTGGAGCAGAACTCAGAAGATGATCTATCTCTGGTTTTGGATCTTCTAGTGGTCTATTTGTATATAGGTCCGCGTTAACGATCATGCGCATATCTTGCTGTACAGCACGAATCTGTGCGCTGAAGTGATGGTCCCTATTGTCCGAGAAGGAAGCGATCATATCGGTCAAACGGTCGGAGAGCATTGCACGTTTCTTGTCGCGTTTCGATAGAGATTGAGGAGGAGGTGAACCTGAGTCTACAGTATGCGCTTCTATTGGTGATGGGCTGTGCATTCTAGCCATAATGTGCTTCTGATTATTCTACAGGCCGCACGGTAGGCCTGCAGGTCGAAGTCGACTTTTAGGGGTTCGAGATTGAGGTTCAAGAAAGAAAAAAAGATTAGTCGGTCTGTGGTCTTCGAACGAATGTATACATAAATACAAGAGTGCTTGGTCCCGGTAGAAGATGTAGTAACTTCAAGATATTGGAGAGTTGAAGATGAACAGAAGCACGAGATACTGCAGTGCGTAAATCCGCCGTTTTACTGCTCCAAATAGATAACACCAATCAGAAGCATTTTCGGAGTAGGCAGATAGTTTACAGTACAGTACTGAACACATCCGCATGCGGCGTTCCATTGCGGAGAGTTCCAACATTGAAACACCAAACCTCCTGGTCAAGACATTAACCGCCCCCCGAAAGCTGGAGAACAAGTTTAAGATGGAAACATCTATATCTCTCTCTTTTCCTTCATCTTTTTCTCTTGCAGACCTAGGCTGAGGACATTTCCATTTTGTGCGAATAACTTTTCGAATAGAACTATTTAGCCCACTGGTTGGAGCTTTTACTGTACCATCCCCACTGTCGTTCAAAATACCTCCTTACACTCTTTCAAAATGGCTGTAGCAATGCGCGATATACCCCCTCGAAAACCACTGACCTCGCTCATCACGGTCGATGTAATTGTAAAAGTGGTTAACAATTCCATCTTCCACCCTTTCATTGCCTGGTTAATACCTCTTTGTATCCGCGCCCTCGACAAACCCGCCGATGACCCAGGATACATCGGATCCTGCATCTGGGCCGCAATTATCACCATCTACAACATCTTCAAGCTTATAGATGACCGTATTGCGTATGGATTACCCCGCGAAGTCGATCTCTCCGAGGAGGTCATCGTTATAACCGGCGGCGCGAGTGGATTAGGTCTCTTAATCGCAGAAGTGTATGGCATGCGCAGCGCCAGCGTCGCTGTTCTAGACGTCAAACCGGTTGAAAATGCTGAATCAAAAGGAATCAAATACTACGAATGCGATGTAGGCGATGCTGTTCAAGTCGCGAAAGTAGCAAAACAGATTGAGGAAGACCTCGGGACGCCCACCATATTGATCAACAACGCCGGCATCGTACATGCCAAGTCTATCCTCGACCTTAACCCTGAAGACATCGACAGGTCTCTTCGCACAAATCTCCACTCGCATTACCATACTCTTCGCACTTTTCTTCCAGGCATCCTTCGCTCCGAGAACGGCGGCACGATCGTGACGCTCTCCTCCACCCTCGCCCACCTTGGTTGTTCACACCTATCCACTTATACAGCTTCCAAAGCCGCTCTCCTCGCATTGCACGCGTCTCTCCGCGCCGAGCTTTCCCATTTCTCGTCCCCAGCATACGAAAAGCAATACCCAGGTGCGAAGTACATAAAAACCTTACTCGTATCGCCAGGACAGTTGGCGACACCCCTATTTGACGGACTGAAGACCCCAAGTAGCTTTTTAGCACCGGTACTTGAACCCGTGGAGGTCGCAAAGGAGATTATTCGGATGGTAGAGCGTGGCGAGGGCGGCGAGATCGTGACCCCGTTTTATTCCAAGTGGGTTCCTTGGATGACCGTTCTGTCACCTGGAGTGCGGGATCTCCTAATCAGATGGAGTGGAAGGGATAAGGCAATCTTTAATTTTGTGGAGAGCAAAAAGAGAGTCTGAACGTGAAAGGGTCTAATGGGAAAAGTATGATGTTTTGTATGTTGTGTAATGGTAGTGTAAGTTACTCGGGCTCATGGTGTTTCATGAATTCCTTGCTCTTGTCAGAACGTTGGTATTCTATTATACACTTATGGTCTCTGTACGGAGTATTGAATTTCACGACAGAATCAAAATCAACGTGACGCCGGTCCGTGTAACGCAAGCGTACATTGATCAATGGTGCGAATCATGACACTTCCTAGTTACTGTACAGCACTTGATATCTCAGTATCTCTATTCGGTTGTACACTTTCAACCAGAAAGCATCTTAACTTCGCCATTCGTACAGGAGGAAGTGCAGACAAGAGTCATATTCAATACTATGCCGATATCTGTACAGCAAACGTACAATGAACAAGTATCGCGATATCGTGATTCTCCAGGCTCATTTACACATATCGTACTCCACGTCCACTAGACCCTCTATGTCTTCCCTTACCCTAACACCCTGGATTGCAGTACAGCCACCACATGTCTTCTAACTTATGCCGTACAGTACGACTCTGTACAATCCCATAAGTAGACAAATATAACTATATCCAGTTGTACGTACAGTGACCGAAGAAAGCGAACCCTGACTTTTGTATTGGCGTACTGCTTCACCCCCTAGCCGGTTCAGAACTCCTCCAGTACTATACCTTCGCCGTAGATCTATTGATTCAAATATAAGAGCGGCTAGTCAGAGCTTTTCCATACATTGTGTGCGCAAGTTGTGGTTTTCTTTGGACTAGAGTGTAAAAAGTACAGTGAGCGAGAGGTGATAGCACTGAAGAAGTGATACCTTACGGCGTGCGATGTTGTGTATCCTTTCGCGCAATTATTATACAGTGATTCATTTCACCGTACATCCTGCTATACCTTGTATGTTCAAATTACTGTATATTACCTCATTCGAGTTTGAACATTCAGTATATTTTGCACTTCTATCAGAAATGCTAGTAGTATCCACCTACCTGATGGATTATTACTGATCATGAAGAAAAGATGTAAATGTAAAAAATGTTATGCATTATGTACCCTATCGTCTATAGCCAGGAAATTCAAGAAGCTTAGATATTGACCGACAACATCTCATGCATATACTAACACCATGTTGAATCAAAGACCAGTTTGAAACTCTATACACCATATTAATATCACATGTCCTCCTTTATGCTAGTGCACCCATGGGATCCCACAACGGCAATAACTTTGGGTCTTGTCCCAAAATCTCCTTCACCTCCTTATTTACAAACGTGGGGTCAACGACAGCTTGATAGACAAATTCATCCATCCACTTATCGCTCATAACGAAGTAACCATCCGTACCGGCGGTTGCCGACCAGCTATTCTCAACACGCCAGCGCACTGGGTTGCCGTCAATGATGTGTACGCCTGTCAATACCATCGCATGCGTCATCGCGGACTCGCCAGTCTGAAGGCGTTCCGTTTTAGTTAGACCGAGGCGGAGGTTGAATGCGAGTTCGTAATTCTATAGCGATTAGCAGAAAGCTAGGGTGAGAGAAAGGAAATGAGCTTACAAAAAGATCTGGATCCATGATACCTTTGGTGCTATCGCTATACTTCCCGACGTCCGAGCCGAAGAATACGGGAATACCGCGTTGGATCATAGCAATACAAGCTTTCTTCATCGTTGTCATATCAACGTTGACGTAAGTGATTGGACGGCCGCCGATCACATTGCCTAGGCGATATACGCTGAGTAAAGAGCCGTATTCGTTCCTTGGATCATTGACAAGGCTGAATAGCTTGTGTACGTCTGTACCCCCGCAAGCTCGTACGGTGCGAGCATCGGATAGTTGCGCGGCGAAGTCGATGGGTGTACAATTGTGTGAGTGGAAGACACCGTCTCTGTCGTAATACTCCCAGGTAAATTCTTTTGAGGGGCTGGGAGGTGGGCCTAGCATGAGAGTGAGGATGAGATGGATTTCTTGCAACATTTTTTCTTTAACGGCACCAATGGAAGATTTCGTGTCTGAGTTTGTGGAGCACACTAGTTTTCTTAGTCTAAGAGCATCTTCGCGGAGTTTTGTTGTAATGAGACTATCCATAGTTCTCGAGTTCATGGCGTTGTATGAGTCTGGATAAAGCGTTTGAGGGACCTGTACAGTATATCATTAGTCAAAATTTCATGCGTCTATACGACCCATACGATCCATGAGTTTCACACAACATACTAGACCGTATTTCTGGACCAGATTTGCTGCCATATCCCATTGTCCACCGTCACCCACTGGGCTGGCTAGGAGTGCTTGTAGGAGTCTCCCGTCCAGTGGCTCATCTGCAGTGGAAATTATATTTTCGAGAAAGTAGTTCGCTTTTTCTAACTTATCCCAGAAGAAAAGATATGCTTGACTCAACTCAAAGTCTTTCAGTCTATATCTTCTCATCATGGAAACACGGAATACGTTGGTGGTCGCAAAAAGCCAACATCTTCCTGAAGATCGCTGATTTGTAACTGGGGAACCCTCTAGCTCAATCTTGGTGTTGAAATTTTGAGTATCGCCGATAGTAGTTGAACGAGAACTTAAGATTGACGCTGCCGAGTTCGAAGATAGGGCTGCTAAAGCGAGAAGGTTCTGCAGCGACGAATATGTTAGGATACTATTGCTGAGATACCTCCCATCTAGATGTTACTAACTTTAGGATCTTCAAGAAGCTGCTTCTCCCACTTCTCAGCAGCGCTAATGGAGACATCTTCCTTATATGAGATTTTTTCAGTATTTCCCTCGACATACACGTACTCTTTCTCGCTCATCTGGAGCTCTCTTTCAAGCTCCATCGCTCGTAAACGTTCGATAACTTTCTCCGTAAAAGAGGTCTGCTGTTTTGACTGAGAACCACCCATAGTTAGCCCTGTATTGTTCGGATAATTTGAATTTCAATTCAACGGAATGTAAGGGTAGAGAGATGGGATGAAGTGTTGAAGGAGAACAGCTGACCATCCCGTCTGATAAGGCGCGGTTGTCGCTATCACGAACCCCGCGCGGTGCAAGGGTGTATCAAACCATCATGGTTGTTTACGTTGTTTGCATTGTTTGTGCTATTTGCGTTGTTCTGGATATGTCACTAGTCCATAACTGGATGAGGTGGTGGAAAAGTTTTTAAAACAGACCCGTACCAAATTACCAATCATCAAATGCATTTCTGAAACGTGGGGCTAAGGTGGTGAAAATAAGGTACAAAGTAGATCCTATTACCAACCCAATGCTCTCTTTCCGTACTCCGTATTATTGCTCTGGAAATGGAACGTAATATTGACTCCAATTCCAAACGTCTCACCCGCTCTGATGGTTCTTCAACTAAAAGTAAGCACACAATCTCACAGATCAACGAACAACAAGATAGCCAGGGTAAATCTCAGGGGCCTTTTGGGCGGCGTGAACCGGTGAGGCGGATTGGCCGCTACAAGTAGCTGTCAGGCGGTGCTCGTGTGTGGCTCACAGCCTCCCGCATAGTTCAAAACACTAACCGCCCGATAAATGATCCCCCTCTCCCTGAACCGGAGTCCCTAATATGTATTTGTTGACTTCTTGCACTTTCTACATACACCTTCGCTTTCAACTACTCCTCATTCTTTCGTGCAATTGCGCAAACTCGATCAACCGTCGTGTGGAATCGCGGCCTTTACCCCTGAATAGTTCTACATAACGCGCTAGTTTTATTGTACACGAGGCAACACCAAAGGGAAA
The DNA here is from genome assembly GCA_010093705.1 of Patellaria atrata CBS 101060. Taxonomy (NCBI): domain Eukaryota; kingdom Fungi; phylum Ascomycota; class Dothideomycetes; order Patellariales; family Patellariaceae; genus Patellaria; species Patellaria atrata. The sequence continues at coordinate 144,269 of MU006093.1, forward strand.
CTCCAAAACTTGAACCTCAACTGAGGATATACTCCTCACTATTCAAACAGGATGGCGTATGCTGCTGGCAATTCGCCATGGTTGAAACGAGTGCTCATACCCTTCTGGACGATCCGTTTAATATTTATGGTCATTATCGTGGCCAGCTACATCGCAGCCACCGCCATCTTCGCCAAAGATGGAGAATCAGCAGGTGTTATAGCGTATGTCTTACCTCGAGAAATATGATTAGCATTATCAGATAGCTGACAGCTCTCTAGTGTCGTAGTAGTCTTCCTTCTAATCTTCGTCTTCGTCCTCCTCCTCGACGTCTACGCCATCATTCTCTTCGCCCGACACTCCCTGAGTCCCAAGAAATTCCTGATCATGAACGTCATCCAGTCGACCATCTGGCTCGCCGTAATCATCATTGAGGTTGTTGGCGCAGCACGCACCCGCAATGCCGCGGGTCTCGTCTCCACCTTCGTCATTGCACTCACATTTCTCGCGCTACTCATCTATGGAGGAGTGATCTATTCCCGCGCTCGCAAGGATGCGAAGAGGGGGAACTATGCACCCACCCCGAACCCGAATGCCGGAGGGCTGGCACCTCAGCAGTTCGGAGTACAGCCTGGATATCAAGATACCACTTATAGACCGCCTTCCAGTCAAGGACAGCAAGCTATTCCGCCCGTTCAAGGGGCTGCGGCAGGGTATTATAATCCCCAACAAGCGCCTCAGCTTGGGTACTACGCTCCGCAGGCGATGTTCTCACAGCAACCTCCGTCACACCAGCAGCACCCTAACCCGTTTAGAGATCCAAATGCGGTGGAGTTGCAGGCGAAGTGAAAAGAATAAAGAAATAGACCGGAGTAGCAATCTGTGTATGCCTGGTTGTGTTGTCCTATGTGGTGGTTTTGAATGAAGACTGTAGTTCTCCTGGATTTATGAACCGTGTATTGTCCTGAATTAATCACGGGTTTCATTGATTGGCAAATGAAATAATGGTGAGCAGCGATCATGCCCCAATGTACCTATATAATAGTGGAAATTCTATGTATATCTATGAGTTGCTTTCACGAGGATATGTCCCAACTTGATAATATGGAAGTATAACAATACTTTGAGCCAACCGCACGTTGCATTACCCTTTTGAACTGACACTGAAGAATAAATACTAGTAAATACTTCAAAGAAAGAGGAAAGTAATCTAGTTTCAATATTAAGGTTAATAGAAGCCTAATTTTTTATGGCTGACTAACCTTACCCTTACCTTAGCCACAAACCCTGAAACATTACCCCTTGGCGGCTTAATATTCTGAAACACCGTGACCTATCTTTAAACCTCGTCTCTAGAAAATGCATGATGTCAAGCGCATTCGCTATCTCTTGATCAGACAGAAAATGAAAGGGTAAAGTTGTAATTATTTCTTTTTCATGGAGTCGTCATCGCAAATTTTTGTAGGATCAATTGGCTACTGTATAACAATATCCTTGGGTCCCATGGAGGCGGACCATAACCACGTTATAATGATCCCACCTCACGAACAGTCGTGCATGGATATTCTTATATGCAATGTCACGAAACCAAACCACAGCAGCCGTTAAAAACGGTCCTTAAAATAACTACTCCGTATACTCCATACTGTATGTTTGTGAGATTAACCTAACTAGAGATGGAAATCGAGGATTTAAAAATAGCCATTCCCCAGAACTGAGACCCAGTCGGTGGGATAATTGCATCTCCTGCAATCCTGCGTCTACGGCATGACGTCTGAAATTGCTAGTCTACCGTACAGCTAGACGACTTATCTCGGCCCCTTCCGACGGGAAGGATGAGGAAGGGAGCATCTGTCGAGCAGAACCGCGCGTCGGAAGGGAGGAACAGTTTGCAGGATTATATTTCTGGGGTATGCTCCGCGGTATTTTGAGATATGACCGTCGCAGTAGTAGCCGCAAGCATAATGCCACTATATTTATCTTTAACGGAGAATATCTTGTACCCAGAGTTCGGTTAAATCTTATCATTCTAATCATGGGTCGGTACGTTGCTGATTGTGGAGGCTAGCAAAAGGTTGAATAGAGGATATGACTAAGGACGCGTTAGAACTATTGACAGCGCATTCGTGAGTCAACTGAGGGCCGATAGGTTCTACAGCTCATATGGACTTTCGCGGCTGAAGAGGATTCGATGTCTTGCAAGAGCACTCTCCGAGATCAATTGTTGGAGTTGTATTTGAACGATGTTATCTGTCTTGTTTTTGAAATGATTGGAATGGGATTTGTACGACAAGAATATCCGACTCGAAGAAAGTGAGCTGGACTCCTGCTTCGTCAGTTCAAGAATAACTATGTGGGATGAGTAACTGAATCGTAATGGCATATCTCAACTAGACCCGTTTTTGTATAAAAGAATTAAAAAAGTTCAAAACTTTACCAATGGTTAAAATTAACCAGAAAAGCATCGGGGTTGTGCTTCACATATGATCTATACTTTTCGGAAAAGAATAGCCCTTCTCCTACTACACCGTAGTACTATGACGCCGAATAAACTTAATGGAGAAATCATGTTTGCACTGAGCTCGGTGTATTTGGTTCGGTATATTGAGGCCCCCATTAATGGAGTACATTTATCAATCCAGTATAACGCGAACATGATCCGAGTTTCGGGTGATGAATCGGCGTTTGGACTCCGGAACGGGTAAATCGGGTCGGTGTTACGATATCGGAGCGGATAGCGAACCCTGAACGTGACCTGATGAATACCTTTTAAGTTTATCTTATCAGATTGAAACTTCCGTTTGGTCTCCTGCTTTCAATCAGAAGATTATTATCCCATTTCCTTCGGTTATTTGAATATGGCACAAATACGGATTTATGTAAAGATTTTTTTGAGCGTTTTTGGATTCATGATCGAACACCTCAGATCTATGCTCTCAGCCAAAATTCATTCCTACACATACAAATCAGTGGAGTCACCAAAGAATATAGTGGTTATCGGCGCGTCATTCGCTGGTTTATACGGCGCAAAACTGCTGGCTGATTCTGTTCCAACAGGTTACCGTGTCATCGTTATTGAAAAGAATTCCCATTTCAACTTCACTTGGGTATTTCCACGTTTTTCCGTCGTTAGTGGACAAGAACACAAGGCATTTGTGCCATATAGGAGCTATCTTGCTTCATGTCCCAATGGATCTTATCAGTTTATACAGGGTATGGTTACATCCGTAAACAGAAATTCCGTACAACTGGAAGGAGGGAAGAGTATTGACTTCGAATACCTGGTGGTCACAACGGGTGCAACTGGACCCCCACCGTCTCGTGTAGGTGAAAGAAACAAAGAGGAGGGAATTGTTGTGCTGAAAAGTTTACAAAATCGAATTCAAAATGCGCGTGACATAGTTGTCGTTGGAGGAGGGGCAGCCGGAATTGAAACCGTTTCGGACATCAAGGAAAGATATCCTGAAAAGAACGTTTCTTTAGTTCATTCGCGGACCGCCCTTTTGAACCACTTCGGGGCGAGGCTACAAGCTGTTGCGAAGGACGCATTGGAGAACCTGGGCGTCAAGCTGGTATTGGACGATAGGGTGGTCAAGGAAGATCCAGAGTTGGGAGTGGTGACACTGAAATCCCAGAAGACTATACAGTGCGACCAAATAGTTGAGTTTTCCTATTAATATCCGTTTTCAATCCGTTACTAAAGACAGCAGGTCAATTGTGTGGGACAAACACCACAGTCCAGTATATTAGCAGGGTTATCACCTGCTTGTCTCACTGCAAGTGGTAATGTCCAAGTTCTCAAGACACTTCAGCTGGAAGATCCATCGCTCCGTCACGTTTATGCAGCGGGGGATATTATTCAGACTGAAGTGAACAAAAACTCTCGCAGTGCCATGGAACAAGCCACTGTTGTTGCCAAAAACATTATACGCAGCATACAGGGAAGACCATTGACTGAATATCAACCAAGCATCCTGGACAAATCCATTGTCATCACTCTTGGATTGGTTCGTTTCTTCGCCCTTGGATTACGCTTTTGCTAACGCAATGCAGAAAAGAGCCGTCTACTATTTCCAGGATGGTACAGCAGAGGTTCTGATCCATCGCAACAACTACGATATCGCTTCGCAGTGTAAGAAGTGTTGGCAATTCTTCAAAGCTGGACCTTACGTAGATCAGGGCGATAATAGCTAATGCATTTGTAAAACGGAGCCTGAGATGTGCGTTGGCATCGAAGGAAAAGGGCAAATCGGTACTGGACGACGAGTCCTCTGCACTCCCACGCCCCTCAGAGCTGGTGTGGTAAGATTGATGGAGTAAGGCAAGGTCAACATCCCAGTCAAAAGGCTGTCAGTTGGTGTATGTAGAAGTTACAGTTCAGGAGGGTTGTTTCTTTTAGCCGTATGGAGATCCACGCTCGACTTCTTTTAACAATAACAAATATCAGGTGCTAGATAGTATTATCATATGTTCAACCGGTACCACCTGAATCTTATGGTTGTTGAATGAGCTGATCAATGAAGTAACCTTGAAGGCTCTTTCAAGAATTACTCGATCAAGTCTAGACTTTACAGTACGATGTTACCTCCAGCCCTCAGCTGAACTCGAGCGTTAGTACCATTTGTTATCATGCGAACTGTACATATTCCTCTCTCTATCCTAAGATGCTTCCACGTTAATGCCAACGATACGTCTAGGGTCCAAAGTCAGTGAGTACAATATCTTCGGTGGAAAGAGTGCGGTATGATGGGAGCATCCGGCCTCTCTAAGACTTCAGGTTCCCGCGATCTTCGACAAGGCCGTGGAGCGAGACTAGTTGACAATGCTTAGGACGAATAACATAGAGGGCTCAAGCCTAATGTTTTCCAGCTGAAGATTCCATTTTACGTGTAGATTTTCCCAAAATGAAGGAAACAAAAATGCGAGAAGTGTCAATAACTTGTTGCCTAATGAACAGCCCCATTCAGCAATGGAAACAACCCTCATGCGATGTACGGGAGAGCGGGTGGGAGTCATTTCTTTTCGTCGTGTGAGATACCTCTTCCTGGGTGGCAAGACGTCAAACCTAAGCCAGAATACGGGTCCTTGACAGGAGATGAGCGAGAAAATTCCAAAATGCAGAGCTGATGAGCATATCTTGGTCCGTGAACGAAAAGCTGGGCGGCGAACCCTTGCCTTGAGCATTAGCAACACGTGGTTGTGGGAAACTTCCAAAGAGAGTTTGCACTTTTCAGATTGTTTAAAATGAAACTACAGGATAAATCGACTTGTTTGAGCTGAGAGGCATGCTCGAATTCAGGGAGTTCGCACGCGGCGACCATGTGTAGGATGTGCAGGAAGAAGGCACGAGCTTTTGCGGGATTTCCACGTGGCGATCATGTATCTACGTCAGCGATCTAGATCTGTTCGTGGTGAAAAATTCGTTCAGATTTGCTTTGAAGTTCTGCACGCTCAGGACGGTTTGAATGTGAGAAAAGGAGAAAGCGAAGGTTTGCATAGAGGTGGAAAGAGAATTGTGTTGGACAAGGCGAGGTGAGGGTAAGCTTAACCCAAAGGAGGTTAGAGCCTGGTTTTCAACAGCCAACTTCATACCATCGCTGAAACTTCGGGGTATTTGAATTGCCACTCCAGAGACCCCTTTGACCCCTTTGTTTCCTTTTTACTTATTCTACAATCCTTCTACAAACCTTCTATTCATGCGATACACGAGACGAAGATGCGGTCAGCCTTATGGCTGCCCGTAAACTCATCCATCACACAGTTGCTTTCCCTCTACGTTGGGACTCATCGTTTTGTTCAGTTACTTCTCCAACGAGAAGCCTGTTGTCGCTCAAACATCCTCTCACAAGCACAAAGGGGAGCATTCATGGGAGTCCTCTTTACATTGTTGTACGGGGGACCCGATGATTCAAGCTGAGCCGCAGTGACCGATAGCACTATTTCAAGCTGTATGAACCGATTTCCGGGTTGCACTTTTGGCCCAAGAGCCCCTTCGACACGTGGATCCCGTCGAGGTGGCGCAGCCGGAGATTTTGTATGGCCACCCTCTTCGAGTGAGATCGGTCTCTAGCCTATAGTTCCTGTATACAAGTGCTCGCTAATCTGTATTGTCACAAAATCCGGGATTGTTGGACTAACATCGTTCTGTGACTTGTTGGTATGTACCGTGCGCCTGGGGGCCACTTCGACCATAGTATTTCGCAAGGGTCCCATTAAATCATGCAAAAGTCGTTTTCGTTTAGAAACCACCATCCTTGTCTATGATCTGCCTTGAGAACGGACGGGTACTATGCGCGAGGGGATAAGGTAGTTATGGTTAACGATAGTGAACCCTATAACTCGGATCTGCGGCTGTAGGTACTGTGTTTGATATGTAGTCCCACGAAGAATATATACGTCTGCTTAGAACAATCAACTTTTGCCTCTTGTTCAGACATCTCTACATTCCTCAGAAACGAGCATTTCTCAGTTGATCCCTTCTATCTTAGTACTTTTTTTTTCTGACCTTAACCACCTTCTAAATGTCTCAAGGCTCGAGTAAAGAGACCAGAACGCCATCTTTTCCCGTTGAACCTTCGGCGGACGAATTCGGTGCCTTTGGCATTGAGTGGCAGAGTGAAGATTACAAAAAGCAACGCAACCGACTCGCTCAGCGAAAGCATCGTAAACGTGAGTCAAGAGCAGTCCATTTATTCCACCTACTCTGGGGTTTTCTGACCATGTTCGTGGTAAAGGCAAGAGAGAATCGCAAGCTGCTGCGAGTTCTAAGAGCACAACAGACCTCAGATCTGCAGCGTTGCAGTCGTCAGCGGTTCCACTACCTCGAGGACGTTCGGAACACCATATTCCAGAACCTCGCCGTGCCCAGTTAGTTACCTTCCCTCCATGATATCCATATATATATATATACCCGGTCTCCCGTTTCGGAGATATCCTTCAGTCATTACCGTTCCTTTACTCGTATTAACCCCTCTGCCAGCAGTCTAGTCTCACCCGATGAGAGGGCTTTACAAAACACAAGTGGTACCCCTTGGTCGGGCCCTATGGGTCTATCTCCAGATGATGTCTTCTTGAACCATCTACCGGATCCCCGAAACCAAAGTCGAGGACCGACAGCAGCAACTGCACTCGCTCTTCGCCACTTACAGAACCCACAGTACTTAGAAAACTCCCTGTTGATGCCCAGTTCGGGAGCGATGCAAAATCCAATACTCCCTACAAGCTATCCCGCTACGGAAATCTACCAGAACTTTGACCCTACGATGTTTTCGTCCTCGGAACCTCCAATGCTAGCGGCTGTAACGAACGAGCAACAAAGCGCACTCCTCAGTCAACCGAGCATAGCACAACCATATTTGGAGAACATGAACTTCCAGCAAAATTCCCTGATGGGTAACCAGATGGATCCAAGAGATTACGTTCCTCAACACCAAAGAACGCGGAGTGCCCCGTTTCCCATACCACAGGGATACACTTCCGGTCACCATGAACAGGCGCAAACAGCACCTAGTTCAGACTCTATTTCACCGCAACGGAGAGAATCAGATGGAAGTGATCTCAGTGCTACAGCAGATTTTACGCGTAGACTTTCTATTCACGACACTGGTTACTACAAACACCCCAGTAATGTCCAATCCCGGTTTGGAATCATCCTAGATGCTATTGAAGAAGCCGGATTCAAGACAGTAGACGAAATGGCTACCGAATATTACACAACTGCATTACCAGAGAGCTCGCAATTATATGCGACACAATGGCGTAGCCGAAAAAATCATTTGCAAAGTTTCCTTGAGGCCTTACGCTTGAGCACAACAACTTGGCCGACTGATCAGTCCGTGGGATATAGACACGAGATTCTTCAATCCGCCCAAAACATACTTTCCGAAGAATTACGGAAGTCTAATAACGGAGGTGGTCTGTGGAGTCGCCGCTCTCCGCCGGCGGGTGCTCCAGGGAAAACTCCTATCAACCATCTTGATCCTGATTTCCTTGTCCAGAAGTTCAAGGACCTCCTCCTCCACCAAGACACTATTCACGTACTAAACTCTCAAATAAGCCATATGCAGACGGAGGTATGTATCTTCATTCCCGAATTCTCTAATTCAACGGAAACTTGCTTCCGGCCAATGAAGAATTTCCACTCTTTAGCAGAACAAGTTACTAACCACCATTTTCAGCTCCCAGGGACATGGTCGTTTCTCTCGGATCTTGTTCAACGGGCGGATATCCCGCAGCCACTCGGTTCTAGGCTCGTTAGCGCTTTCATTTTCCTCCTTTCATCGCTAGACTAGGCTGAGTTCTCTTACTTTCTGATTTTGCCCATAGATGGTCCCATGTATACAACACCCCCTTCTCACACATGTTTCGTTCGATTGGCTTTTCATACAGGAGTAACGGGTATGCAGGAAGGGTGAGCTTAAGTAACTAAATTTAATTGTAAAACAGGTCCAATAGCCTCCACCCTGTTCGCTGCGCACTTAGCCCGCTTCTGTGTGATACTATGGGTTCTTTCCTGCAAACCATGTATTCCTCCGGCGGAAGAAACCGTCTCTTTATATCTTACAGTATCATTGGCAGAAAGTTTCTGTAAATCATTATGTCTGAAGACTGAGCTGCTCATGTGGTCACCCTGCATCCCATCCCCTCTGGGCCGCATGCTTATGGATACAACCGCAAAGTTTCCATTTTAGCCCATTTAGAGCTGCACATATATCACTGTTGGTTACCCAAATGACCTTGAGCTGCTCAATGCTATTCGCTGCTTTTCCACCGCCATTTCACCCGCGTTACTGGGCAGTGTTGAACGCCGACGAGGTACTTGTCCAACATCTCTCCTCGAACGGGCGTGGGAAAGGAAAAATACCATTGATTATCTAAGTAAGAAGCTAACATCTACAGCCTATGAAGGTTTAGAAGAGAGAGAAAGCGGAATAGAACTCGCCTACGATATGTACGGTCATACTGTTGGCCTAAAGGTCGACTTTGTACTCCCAATCTTAGGGCATGACCGAGTGTTCGTACCCCACTTACCAACAGTGTTACTGTTAATTCCGGAAACGGGGTCATGGGACAAGAATTTCATGTGGTGGAATGACTTCTTGTCCCCAATAGCTCACTTTGGGACCCGGTATGGAGTGTGAGCAAGCAGTATCTCATTGTTACACAATTACTTTTCTTCTCAACTGCCGTGATGAGGCGCTATAGCTAGTATTACTGTGCCCTTCAAGGTTACGGTATTTATCAATTTTATTTTCCATCCCTTTCATCAATCTAAGTTTTCATATATCGGCTAGTCCGACTCCTATCCTGGAGATCGTCATATCGTATAATTGATACTTCAATGTTAATTTAGCACGAAAGAAAGTACCACCTGCTATCGAAGTTGCTTTTCAAAGTTTCTCGATGCATTCGCCTTCTTTTCCTTAAAAGTCCATCGATATTATGTAGAGGCAGTTCTCGCGCCAGCTGGGGAACGGAAATCCGTGGCCATCTCTCGACTCTGCCCTCCTGAATACTCTTTTCGAACATGATCCTTATTTGGAAATATTCTCATTGCAACGGAGTATTTCCTCTGCAAAGATCATAGGGCGGTTCAGCGAAAGTTGACAGAGTGAAAATCACACTTGGGTCCTCCAACAGTCGACCTCTAAATGAGGCTCTTGTCATCTCACTCTGGTCAACAGCCACAACCCCTAACTCGCGTCACTTCGATATTCACAATTGGAAACATGCTCTCTGTTAGGGGGTTTTACAAGAAGACATACTAAATGGAGGGTCTCATTAGGTCTGCAAAATGATACAACATCTGGGATATGGACATCATCCAACCTGTTATACTATCCATGAATGATATTTTCTATATTTCATATTTGACAAAAAGTGCACCACTGAACAGTCATTCCTATGCCTTTTTTTTTCCCCACATAATATCCTTCCTTTTTGTAAACCCAACTTTGTGGCTATTTCCATTCAACCAGACGAATATTATCTGGAAAGAAAGGTCTTCAAACTTTTGACGATATGAGCAGGTCTCACAGATATGGTCCTTGTACTGTCTGTGCTTAGATTTTACACAGGATCGGAATGCCCATTACGATTCTGCCTTGGTTGGTTAGTGAACCGTGCATGACAGTTACTTACAACAATGGCTCATCATGCAGTCAGCCGAAGCCCGAAGAGCATCGGGTACACCGGGTCTATTACAACATTGACCCAACTTCGTACGGAATACCCACGACGCAGGCAAAATACTGGAGGGCAGATAAGGTTTGGGATAGAACTATGAGGGGTCAAGTGATATTCGATTCGAAGATTATCGGGTGGCTGAAGTAGAGGGACCGCACGAATAAGAGATGCTGACACAAACAATACAAGCACACCCACAACGTTGCTCTAACCTAGCACACCACAACTTTTCGCGCAGCCTCAAAATCCAAACGAATCCAGCAAACTGTTCGCATCCGGTTCCTGAAACTGCGTGGGTATCCTCTTCTCCTCATTCTCTCCTCTCTTGGACTTCGTCTCGCCCTCATGTTCTTCATCCTCTTCGATCACAGCCTCTGCGTCCTCCATCCTGCCGTCGATAACAGCTCGAAGTCCCGGAGACGGCAAATCCGCCACGACTAGAGAGCTCCGTCGACGTAATAGTTTTCTAGGGTCGAAGTTAAAGCCCTCTATCATCGAAGGTGTTTGATTTTGGTCTTGGAATGTTTGAGAATCAGACCGCATATGCATTGGAAGCGACGAGAGGGATCTCCTTGGTTGAGGCGGAGGCGTGAGAAATTCCCAATTGCGGACTATGCTTATGTTAGCTAATATAGAAATGAAGGAAGTGAAAATATCTCAAAAATTTATTTACCAAGATCAAGAGCTAGATAGTCACATCCCATGCGATCGTATAGCCGGGCTGTGTGAAGGATGAAATCTGTTTCAGTGCGTGGAGAAACCATCATTGCGCCTTTGAGGGTCTGGAGGGACTTTTGGCGAAGCTGTTTGTAGAGGACTACCAGAGCAGGATCGTCTGCGAGGAAAGATTTTGATTGGAGGCGAGGTGTGTCAAGAGGATTCACGAGAGTGTTTAGGGGCATCTAGACGTGTTAGTGAATACGTAGAACCTGATATCCTTTCTTTGGCTAGAGAAGAACTTACTAATAGTGCCCGAACTGCTTTGTCTCGTTTCCCTAGCATCCAGAATGCCCAGGTAGCTAGCCATCTATTTCCTTCGAGGGCTGCATTTTGGAGAACTTTCTCTTCCAGGAACTTTTGTAGTACAGGTCCGTCGTCGCCTTCGTAAACACGTGCAACGGCGATAGCCAGCTGCATATCCTGCAGCTGATTGGAAATTACACTAACGGCGTCTTGGAGATGATCGGCTAATAAGAAGAATGCTGCTGCGTATTCTGTCTACGCATAAGTAAATCACCTTGTATATGATTCTTATCTTGAACTACTTACCAAATCTACGCTTTCCCATAAGCGCATATGCATTCTTCAAAGCTGCAGTTTTCCACCGAGGATCCTGAAAGTTGTTTGAGAGTAACCGTTGAGTCGGACCTTGTTCGCGACTCCAGGTGGCTATGCGCCAAAGTCCGATGAGCACTGCTTTCTTTTTGAGAGCTAGGTAATATAAACTGCAGTCTATAGGGTTCTTCTCATCTGTTTTCGTGTACTCATTTCGGGCAATTATCTCAAATTGGGTTCTCTGCCTCGTGTTAGAGTGAATTCAAATATTCGATCAAGAAGAAGCCCACCAATGCAGATATGTCAGTCATCCACATGAATAGTCCACTTTCTCTTGCATGCCGCCATAACATCCGTCCCTGATAATGCCTTGAAACAAGGTCGGTAAGGATATCTTGACTTTCGCTATGGGATGCCCACGTGATCTCCCTCCAAGAAATACCCTTGGACGGGCAAGACCGATCTTTGTTCCGAAGTATGTTTTGACGGAAGAAGAGTAAAAAGCGGGTTGCATTCTCGTCTATAGAGCGACGATGCATCTCAACAGTACCTACGCATTCTACAATGTCTGCGAGATGAAATTGTTCTCGATTTGTAAGCTGGGGAATGTCCTTCTCTACGAGAAGCTGGTTTAGCGATGATGCTACTTCTTCGTTAATGACCTCGGGCTCTTCATCGTCCGAAAAATCGGCATAGGAAGAGCTTAGCTCTTTACGCGCGAGATAGAGAATTGTCTACAATTCTTAGCAATATGTCAATATCAGGGACTTGAATGAAGTTACCTCTGGCTCTTTTGAAATATCCTCAGCATCAAATCCTAACAGGCCGTCTAATTCATCACCGTCCGTATAGAATTTTAACCTCTTGAATAATCGGATGAGTATTTGATGGACGAGAGGTAATTTCCCTGCAAGAATACATTGAGCTAAAAATTGGGGATGGAACACGGCAAGAGTGCCATTGAGGGTGCTGACAACCGTAAATATATTTAGTGTCGCTATAGTGCTAGAGCTTAAGGGAAGTCTAGGGAGAAGGTCATTCATAATTTGTACGTGTTCGTCCTGCACAAACATTTGGTTTCCTGCTCCAATTACTAAGTTGCCGCTCCCTAGCCAAACTGAATCCCCAATGGGGTGAGGAGTAAGATCCCGCGTTTTGATTTCGCGTATTGGTGCCCAGGATGGAGCTGCATCGAGATAGTCAAATCTAAGTTGATTATATATGACTACTCTATGTGGAAATCCAACCGATAGAATAGACTGGTTGTCGGGTGTCGAAGACCAATCCAAGTCCTGGATATCACCCTGACCTTCGAAATGTTCTTCGTGTTCTAACTGAGCGCTCCTCATATTCCAGATAGTAAGTGTCGTTTTCTCCGAATCAACCAGAGCAGCTTTTCGAATCGACGTACCACTAGCTAGAGACGGATTGGGCACTTCAGTTGGGACTGTGGACGTATGCAACCACTCGAGTGTTCGATCCTTCTCATTCAATCGTGCGGTCCAAGAGTCGATCACACCAGAATTGGTATATGATATAGCGATATCTCTGGCAAAAGTATCAAGAAATCCCGATATCACCGAAGCAGTACCAGCAGGATCTACTGGCAAAACAAAGGCCAGATCATCACCAGTTCCAAGATCAAACTGACCAAATTCCTCTAGGGATACAGGCTCCTCTACGGTAGAGGGTCGCCTTGACTCTAATTTGGGAGGTAACCTGACCTCCCATGCAAGACCTTTCATATCTGATGAAATGGTAGCCAAATGAACTTGTCCGCTATTTTCATTGAGCTCAGGAACTAGTATCAGGCAGAGTGACTTTCCTTGGATCTTGTAGGGGCGTCGGGCAATTTCAATAGCATGTGGGCCCCGAGTGTTCCACAGTGATATGCTCTCATGATGTAGGAATACCAAGAAGTCCCCTTCTTGTAACACACATAAGCGATGAATGTGTTCTGGAGTGTTGAATGTACTCTGTCGGGCAAGAGTCTTTCCCGATAAAGTCGCTCGTTGATTCCAGACAATACCTTCACCGCCGTTAGTCCTCGAGACCAGAGCTCTTCCGCTCGCGGTTCGGACAATCTTCTTGATGGCTGAAGAATGGCCGGTGCATATAGTTTTACGTGTTAATCTGGACTTTTGAGGCGATGGGTCAAACAAAGTATCAACCCTTCCCTCTAGCCATTCAAGTCTACCATCAAAATGGTGGGCAAGAACGGTAAAAGCGTCTCCAGGGTTATCACCGCAAAAATTGTAGAACTGCGTATTATCTTCATCCGGCAGAACGTCTAAAGGAAAATAGAATCGCAAACCCTCAACATGGGCAACATTGAAGATATTTGACGCTTTCCGTACTTTACAACCTACGCTTTCTAGGCCCCATGCAGACATGTTTCCGCGGTCATCTAAAACCACGCATATCTCTGGAGATCTGTTGGCTATTTCGATCAGATGTGTTAGGGCATGCTGCTCTGAGTCAAATTTTGAAGATTCCTGAATAGCTTTCGTTGTTGCGATAGTGAAATCTCTGCTATCAACGATAAAGGCGTATCGACGTTGAGACTGTTGATTAAGTGGAACATGCCTTGGTTGAATAGACTCGAGCATATCTATCGTCGCCCAAAGCTCTAGGATTCCCAGGCCGTGAGGGTCCCCAGACACCCATATACGCAGTTTTTGATCCGCACATATTGTGTATAGAACGTTCTCGATATTCTGTTCTCTATGAAAAGGTCGTCGCCAGTGCATACCTGTTATTGTTTGTGGATGTGGTAAATAAGCATAATCAAAGCACTGTTCAGATCCTCCAAACGACAGTCTGCGCCAAATCTTCATGAGTCGATCGTACTTGCCGGTAGATGCGATGAGACTCGCATCGTATGAAAACTGGGCATACTTTGGCGGATTTGCAAGGGGTTTAGTCCAAAGTTGTTCGAATCCATTGTGGGTTGAATATAGGGTCAAACAGGAACTACCCACGAGGAGTTCATCGTCCATTCCCCATGAAAGGGTGGCGATTCTATCATTCCGAGCATCACCTTCCAGTGTAAGATCACATTGAAGCGACCACTATTTCGCCAATAGTTAGCGATTTGAAGAAAATTCTTCTTGAGCCGAACACCTACTTTGACAAGATCCACCCCTTGTGTGTAAGGTTTATAAACATGCGTCACCGATCCGGAACCGACAGCGATCCCCCCCGAGAGCTCATCGAGCTGTATGGCGTCCAATGATTCATGTTCGTCGAGATAAATGGTCTGTAGGATATCATGGGGACCTGTGAGGATGACGATCGCGTTACCGGAAACATATGCCTAAGAGATGAGGGATGGTCAGTACAAGTCGACAGACCCTCGATCAACGTTTTTCAATTACTGACAATAATGCGCCTCCCCTCCCATAAGCCAACAGTAACGGCCTGAAGCTTTGGTTGAGGCTTCCCGGGACGTATGGCCCGCATAGAAGAGATGCGGAGGCCTAGCTAGCCAACATTGTCTTTATTCAAAGAAGATGAAGACGGAGAACTCAGAGGCGGGGTACTAAGCGTGTTCAAGAGGCGATCAAGAGAAGATGGAGGTAGTATTTCTAGTTTTATGCAAGCATCGAGGTGACTTGCATGTGAGATGCTCATGTGGTTGACAATGTCTCTCAGATCCCGAAGCGAGAAAAGTTCGCGTTGAACAAGGGGGACATCAGGGTCCAGAGTTTTGTTATCTTCAATTCGAGCTAGGGATGATACTACACGATGAGTACGGAATACTGATTCTGATGCAATGTCTGAAGATTTATTCTACTATGAATGATATGGGCGAAAAAGCAAGTATAAGGAAGAATCTGGCGTGCTATCACCTTCACTCTCATGACGCAGCTACTTATAACTATCCTAGTTATTCCTAGTTCAAGTCACCACTTGCTAGCCGAGAATCCGGGGCTTCCTATGCCGAAAATTTCAAAAATATATAAAACAACGGTAAAGGGATACCTTACCTGACGCCACCAATTTATTTACCTAAGGTCGAGTATCTCTTCAAAACACTTACAGTAGGATGGCGTCCAAATCTTCCCCTATGATCTCTCCTGTCGGGTTAGAGAATGGTGTTTATGGTTCGGATAACTCTACAGACACAGATACGGACACAAATTCCTTAAAGCAAGAAGACGAGGACGGTTGGGATGACATGGAAGATGATACTGAAAAGATTGAAGTAATTCATCTATTTAATAACGGAAAATATTCAGATGTAAAGAGTATGATCGAGGACTGCAAATCACAGCACAACTTTGACTTCATAGGGGTGCAGAGACAATTTGGTGTGTGCGTCTGCTCATGTACAATATCTCATATGATCCTCTTTAAAGGCTTATGTCCGTGCTAGATCTTGACTTCTACTCGACAATCAAGCTCGTGAACTACATACGTGCCGAAGTAAAAAAGGGCAACTTGAGTCCAGACCTGTCTTCGAAAGAGAAATTTTCGGATGAGACCTATCTTCAACCCGTCCTGGAAAATGATGCGCTTCTTTTCTGCCTGGACGAACTGACTGACTTGGATTTTGGAGCATCTAGCGCTATCAATTCTTCAGTAGATTTGAAGCCTGCTCCAAGTGGAGAGAATGACTCCTCCGCGAGAATCAAGGAGCTTGAGGAGCAACTACAACAGCTTCAGACGCAATTCTCAGTATATCGAAGTACCGTTGAAAAAACTTTAGATGAACGCTGGAACGGACCGCAATCTTCCGATTCCAAGTCCACTCCCAAGGGAGATACGAGCGCCTTGGATGAAAAGGGTTACTTCGAAGCGTACTCATACAACGGTACTGTCTAACATTTTCCCAATTCCGGATTTATGCTAAGAATCATGCAGACATACATGAGACCATGCTCAAGGACACCGTCCGAACAGACGCGTATAGAGATTTCATCTATGAAAATAAGCATCTCTTCCAAGGTAAAATCGTGCTAGATGTCGGCTGTGGCACTGGCATTCTCTCAATGTTCTGTGCGCGTGCAGGTGCATCTAAAGTGTTTGCAGTAGACAACTCTGCCATCATTGACAAAGCACGTGAAAATGTTTTCAATAACCAACTTACCGACAAGATCACTTGTTTGCGGGGTAAGATTGAGGAAGTTAAGTTACCAGTTGAGAAGGTCGATATCATTGTTTCGGAATGGATGGGGTATTGTCTCCTGTTCGAGGCAATGCTGGACTCTGTCTTATGGGCGAGAGACCACTATCTTGCTACTGATGGACTTCTTATACCATCGCATTGCACGCTATTAATCGCACCAATGGCCGACTCAAATTATGTAGCCGACAACATTGACTTTTGGCGGGACGTATATGGTTTCGATATGAGTGCTATGATGGCCCATATCTACGACGACGTCTTAATCAAACGCATGCCAATGGACAGTCTAGCAGGCGCTCCAGCAATCTTTTGTACGCTACCTCTTCATCGCGTCTCCGTTGATGATCTTTCATTCACGAAAGACTTCACCGTAGAACTTAATGAAAATGTAGATGCGTTGGATGGGTGGATTATCTGGTTTGATACGTTCTTCTTGACCTCGCGCTCGAGTGAGTTGAGGAAAGATGCTCGGGGTGAAGATTGGAAAAACGGAAAGCAGCCTGGTATTGCTTTTACTACTGGGCCTGCGGGGAAAGAGACGCATTGGCAGTCAGGCGTAATGCTTGTCGATCATGGGAAGAAGGCCGGAGTACCATTAGAAGCAGGACAAAAGATTACGGGGACTATCGTTTATAAAAAGCAAGGGGAGAATGGACGGAGTTTAGAGATTTCGGTCTCATGGAAATTTGATAGTGAGAACGAGCACCAGACCTGGCATCTGAAGTAGACAATGTGCGTCTCGCTCTAGGATAGATCCTATTCCCGAAACATAAGCAATCACATCTTAGAGTTCCAATAGAAACAATATAAAAGCATAAACTAGTGCTCTTCATAATCATGCCATTGAATAAGAAAATACTCTCGTTTTGTGCAAACTCCTGATATTGAAATGCTCTTTGCCGCTTCCTTTGTAGTGTGTACACTTAGTTGTTGTCTCTTTTTACCCTTATATCAACTATATGTTGTTCCTGACATTTCTTGACACCACTTTTCAAAGACTGCACTTGATCATTTCCTAGAAATCGGAAGACCGTACTGCCTATCGATTCACCGTCCACTTCTGATCAGAGACACTCATCCTAACGATGCTGTATTCTATGGTGTTCAATGGCTGAAATACCGTTGAGGTGCTACTACCGTCGTTACGAGGTAGATCTTTGCTTTACGTACTATACCCCCCGTGAGGCCATATTCCGGTATTAGTTCGAAAGTGGATCGCTGTATTACAAAGTTGATTTCGGCCGATGTAGCCAGCTGACTGTAGGCATAGTAACCTACGTTTAGCATAGTGAGAATAGCCTATAGGAAGGGAATCCCATATTAGCCACCATCTTCCCATAGCAAATCTTCATTCTAGCTTTCGGGGAACTCCTTGATAGAGGGAAACGGTAGGTATGAGAAATAGCCGCTGGATTTTGCTGAAAATCCCAGGTGGTCTGGGTATACCCCCATCAGCTGAAGATGCAGAACCATTACATGTGGTAGAGCTTGATGAGCTGAGTATAAACACGCACTGGTGATGCTTGGTGAGATCTTTAATTGTTGATAGAAGCCGGTCCGCGAGTCAGCTCGCTTCCGCCTTCCGGTGTTCTGTAAGATACTGTAGCTTGTATGAACCACACTCCATCGAAATCCTCAGACAACCACGACTGGCTTTGAACGGCTCGAGAACTATGCTCATATTTTCTTATGATATCTGCATTCTCCCCTTGCTGATCACAGCCATTACGGGATGTACTCGATTGTGGTATGGTTGTGCGCTGCTTCCGAGAGCTTGCGAGCTATGACTGGCAAACCTAAATTTGACCTCATCATCGTCACCTCACTACTGTGCCAACCGCCCTTTCTTCTTCTTCCTCTTCGTCTTCTTCTCATCTTCTGGAGGTGAATATAGAGTCGCTTATTCCCTTCTAATGCTTTACCTGATTACGATAGCCACGAACAGCATGCGGAGTCTCGGGTACCCGCTGTTACCTACCTTTTTCGCTCTATCGATGCACGTCCAAAGTCCAAACATTGGCACCGTGGGCTTCCGGCTATCCTGAATGCCTCGCGACACATGAGTCAGCTCCTCAATGAAAGATTGATTCCGCTTGGTATCGCTCTTCTCGAAGGCCTTTCGAAGCCGTCATCGACTCTACCAAACCGTAGAGGGACCCCTTGGAGGAATGCCGCGCAATATCGGATAAGCTAAGGATCGGTTTACAATACGAATAGTTAGTCATATTTTTTGATGTACTCTTGTCCAGGCAGGCCAAGTGAAGACCTTTCCATCCGCAAACTTTCTCTCCCAGAAGGAAACAACGAGGATACTATCCAACCTCACGAGGGACAATTCTTTTTCCCTTGACAACATGCAGAAAGAAGGGCAGCGTTTGCCGCTAGACCAAATATCTTCCAGTGCTTACATATAGTATCCCATGGAGGGAGCAAATCTTGTACTACTGTTACGGAAAAAGCTATACAGGTGTCAATATAGGAGAAGATACCTAAGGACGAATCTGAAATACTCACCTGGATTAAAACGTCATGCTATATCTCCTTTATCCTGTCAATTAGTAGTGGATCATAGTCATTCATGCTGCCGAAACTGGAATACTGGAATCATGACCCATTTCTGATAAAAGTATAAGTGTATCATAGCATTTGAATAACAATATTCGGAACTGGGAAAGAGGGTGATAAGAAGACTAATTTTATATTGGAAACAGACCTGGAATTTGGAACTCACTTTTCGATGCAGGTTATAGTACAGTACACTTACTCATTGGAAGTAAGGCAATTAGCATGCAGAACTATCCTTTAGCCTTGTTGTCCCTTATACCAGATGATTCGAGGGCCATATAGTTACAATATCAACAGGATCTGGCATCTTGCGTCCAATCCTATCTTACAAGTTCTCCGCTTTTGATTCTACTAAGTACGGCATGGAAATCGAAAGATTACGCACTTAGTAACCCTACACCTTTCGACCATGTCCATCATTGTTCCCCAAAAGGAGTCCGAAGCAATGACATGCCATTTTCATTCCAGACCGAAACGCTTCCATCTTTTCCGGGTCGTCAGGATGATAAGCTTCTGCCTCCGCCCGTTTGGTAAGCTCCCTGGCAACGTCTTCCATGAACAGAATTAGGTTCTCCGATTCTACCTTAACCAGGGGGCTTATCTTCCTGGTTGTGGGATCGACAACTGCGTTATCAATTGGCAAAGTAAAGGGATCCCCAGTACCCGTAACTTCAATGCGTTAACACGGTATAAATCTGGTGCACGTTAGTGCCGTTTAACGTACCTTTCAAATCTGGATTAATTTTGGGGCCTTCGCAGACGACCCGCAACCTGCTATCTGGAGAGTATATATCATATGTGCCTTCTCGTCGTTCTTTTCAGCCTCGACGGATTCAGCGGGGCCATATATCTTCCTTCTCTTAGCTCTTCCTCTGCTACCCTCATAGCCCCTTTAGCTGTATTTCTGGGTCTGGCTTGCTTGTCGTCTGCACATGCTGGTTGAATGTTACTTTGAGACATTGCAGTTATTCGAGTATCTAGGGAGGACGGATTGCTCTCGTAGCACAAATGTGCAGATGCTGCCCCAGCGTGTATGGGCTGAGAATTGGAGGTAATGCTAAGGTGGTAATGGTACCACCTTTACACTGTCGCTAGTGATGATAGAGATATCGAAATCACTTACCACTGTATATTCCCAGGCCGCTTTTCGTTATCTCTCTTCGATCCAGGGTATACGGAAGAAGCGTTTCCCTTCTGCGCTTGCGGCCATCTACACTCTCTATTTCATCATCGTCGTTGTCTGCGCTCCTTTCTCGACATCCAGGCATTTCATATTTTTGACGTTCTTCTATCTTTTCGTGCGCTTGGGCACACCTATCCTCTTTTTCACCTTTCTTCTCTTCCGTACCTACCTCTGCTTCTCTGTCTGTTGCCAATCCTGGAGCATCGTTCCCTATTTTCTCTTCCTTGTTTTCCGTGTTAGCTACTTCTTCTGTCTATTTACCAGTCTGTACGTCCTCATCCTCGCCATCCTCGGCCTCTTCGTCATCTTCTTGAGCTTCAAGCTCCCAATTCTCTTCCCCGTTTTCCTTTCCTTGGTCATTCCGAGCGCCCCCAAGTCCCTGAGATTCTTATCCTCTTTCGACTCTTCTAGTATTCATAGCGGAGGGTACTACTAGCTTCTTTGCCTTATTCTCCTTTCCGGGAATTGATAGCGCCTTTTCTTCTTTACTCTCTTTGTTATCCTCCGTCTCTGTCATATTGAATGTCACTCCTTGTCCTTCCACAGAGTCTTTAGCGCACGTTATTGAGCTAGTCTGTCAAACTTACTCTCATTGGCTTTGATCGGCCGTCCTGGCTTTGGGGTTCCTTTCCGCCTCACCCTACTCTGGATGTTACCCATATTTGAGATCACGGACTGCTTCGTGTTGTAGAGGGGTTCGCAGGCCTATTGGTGTTAAGGAAGGATGACGAGTTGATGATGCCACTGAAAAACAGTCTACCTTTTCAGAACGAGGAGATGCTTAGGTAGCTTTCTATCGAAGAGGACGAGTTAGGAACAATATGAATGCTTTGGTGACCTACGCGGTAAGTAGAAGTCTCATTCGTTGCCGGGGTGATTATAGTACCTTCTACGCAAGTTTTTGCACTCCTGTGCACATGAAAGCGCTTGATTATAAAATTAGCGCGGGCTTGTCGAGAGTTTGGGACATTTTATAATGTGTAGAAAATCACCTAAGTGTTGATGTCTTTTTAGGCCTTGTTTAAATGCCGTTAACGCCTCTCTAGAGTCCGAAATCTATACTTGCGGCCGATTTCCTGCACTTGGTCAACTGGCCGCAGGATACAGCAAGTCCAAGTTTACAACCGAAAGCTTAGTACTCTATCCGAAGAATGGTTAAAAGAAAGTAGATTTACAATGATTAACAAGAGAGTAGAAAGCGGATTCCAAAGCAAGAGCTCTTCACAATGATCTACTCTAAATAGATTACTGGTGAATCCCATCTCTTGTGGAGTTAAGGAACTTCGAGCTGGATCCAGAGCGTATCCAGGAACTGACCGAGATCAGTAACATGATCTCACTTATAAGTTTAAGGTGTATCATGGAGATATGGGTGCTAAGGGCTCAAATATTAAAGTCGAGCAATATGGCAATAACAAGATTGGCATTGAGTCTGCTACATCTAACCGATAACTCCCTCCCCTCTCTCTGGGGAAGTATATCGTACCTCGAAACGCCACAATATCATCGTAGGAACTATCATGACTGCAATACGATGTCATTTCATCTTCCAGCCCAGCTATCATTGAGCTGTGCCGACGTCATCAGGAGTTTCGGTTGCTTCATCACTATCAGCGAGAGATGTCAAAGGAGAATCAACGCTATTCAAGAAGGATTCTAGTCAACGACGTCGTTCCTCAAGAATTTTTAGAACCCTCGCGTTCATCCTCAGCTTCCTTGCTTACCTACCCTTCTTCATTCCTAGCATCTCTGGGGCCGGGAATGGGTTTCATCTCTACGGCCTTGCGGTATCGCGCTTTTTCGTACCGTACAGTAGCTCGTCGGGTATCATTTTGAAAGGTCTTCCAACATGCTGAAGATCGCTTCGTTGGTCGGGAACGTGGGTCGGACCCTTCGTAAATCCTCGGTCATGCCCTTTAAAGGTCTCCATGTGGGCTCTTCTAGCTTAAACTGGAGTGCTTTCTGAAGCCATATAGATCAGTTGAAGAATTGAATCCGGACACAGATCATCCAGCGCCTGTCCTATCTTCTCCAGACTACCGTCGGCGATAAGGGTGTTGAAACTCATGTGAGAGGGTCTTGTCTGCTCAAGATCAGTAGCTGAACTGCGGACGGACGCTGCAATATTGTATACCAACCCGTTACTACCGTACGGCTCGTACGTCGTTCTATTCCTCCAAGCCCGTATCTTCATCACTGTCGAAATCTGTGCATGGATTGGATGAGCCCATGGCGTGCAAGCGGCTTTACACGAC
Source organism: Patellaria atrata CBS 101060 (assembly GCA_010093705.1). Lineage (NCBI taxonomy): Eukaryota > Fungi > Ascomycota > Dothideomycetes > Patellariales > Patellariaceae > Patellaria > Patellaria atrata. The sequence continues at coordinate 166,842 of MU006093.1, forward strand.
CCATTTGATATCTTGTCGCGCACCTTGAGATTATGGTGAGATGTATTGGCTGAGTCCAGTATGTTGTGGGGTTTTTGAAGGCGTTGCTGAGATTTCCCGGCACTATGGTACCTTCGGCACGCGCATATTGCCCCAAAAATCATCTACCAGGCCTATAGGGCATTGGTGTTTGTGAATGTGGTGTATGACTGACTTCATTGTGTCTGTAGATGACCATTTGACGTTGTTCACTCTGTTTGGTCGTTACGGCAGGAAAGACGTTCAACACGGCCCACGCAATGACAAATGCCTGTATAGTCGAGTATTCACGGGAATTGTGAATACCACCAATTTGGAAGACTTTTTACCGCTCAAATGAGGTGAAGTGCATCATTTCATATCCTAGATTTTTACCTCATATCGAATAGTTCAAAATTTCCGTCTGGTCAACCATCATCTTGTACATTGCATTTCCGGTCTACTATTTCTGCTAAGAGATTCAAGAGCTAGACTGCTCTGCACGTCTCCCGGTATTAGCCCAATTATTGTCTTTCTGGCTTTAATCAGCTGTTCAACTTCTTTCCTTCAAACATGGTTCATGACTTGAGCGGTTTGTACTCGTCTGATCTTCTATTTTTAAGTATATCTGTGAATACTTGTACTAAAGGGATTTCTAAGACCAAGGAAGATATATAATATACAGTGAATTTACAATAATCCTACAACCTTTTTCGCAATAAGTCCTAATGAAATATTCAAATGTCGGTTCGGTCCTTTTCCAAGTTGCTCTCTACAAAGTACTCGCTGTTTTAGTATGTTTTTACTCTGTGGAAGATTTTCCAATTGCTTGTGTTCCTGAAGAATCCCAATGCATTCTTATTGTAAAGTTAGAGTGGAGTCATTTTCCTGAACGTCGATTGACACATTATGGGATGGTTCTTGGATATTATGGACTTGGTAAAATTGATCTTGGATTATCAGATGGATTAAATCTGTGATGATGATGGAACCACATGATACCGCTATGCAATGGCTTTCCGGGCGGTCCGGTCTTCTAGTGGTCCTTGTTCCTTAATCAACCGCTATCAGAGTCGGATTCGATAGACATAGGGTTCTGGGGAGTTCCAGGTCCAGTGTACACTCTCCCGATTGGTGCTCGCGCACGTTGACGGAAAGAGTTGCAAGAAGGCTCAGTTTGTGTGTTTGTCACGTATGCGGCGCCGAATGGTGTCACTTGGATGCCCGTACTAGCCCCATAACCATGTTGGATTCCAGGAGAGCCCATTCGGCTACGTAACAGGTATGCAGAAGTTATAGGAACCAGAGGATCGCGCGGGATGCTTCTAAGGGGCGGCACCTGATTGTCGTATTGTGCAGTTCCTCGGTCGGTTGATGTGGTACCGAATTGAGCATCCAGTGGGTCTGCGGTCGACGAAAAGGGTACGGATGGGAACAACGCGAGACCGGAAGGGGCATTCTAGAAATCGTTAGTACGAAGATATTGAGAAAGAATTCCGTCGGCGTACTTCTCCGAGAGCTACTTGGTTCACCGGCATGAGAGTATCGGACATCATCACTGGATTTTGAGCACATGGCATTATGGTACGCTGTGGTTCTTGCTGGATCTGCACAAGAGCACCAAACGTTGTCGGTCGCCCTCGAATCCTGAGTTGGGCAATACGATCAAGGGACTGTCGAGCCGTTCGGGCTCTGGCTTTATGAAATTGATTCCACCCAGTATTGAAGGCGACACTACTATTGGAATTGCGTGGTGGATTCTAAAATTTTTAGTCTGAACTTGTTGGATTGGGTGTTACTACGTACTGGACTATCGAATATTGATAGTAATTGCGGGTTTAAGACCAACACATTCGACATTGTTCCTGGCCTATGAGACGGCGGAAGCATGGCACGGGAATGTTCTTGGTTACTCCGTACAATAGCACCAAACATCATCGGAGGGTCTCGAAGTCGCAGACGAATTCTTCGAAGCGATCCTTGATTACCCGACGCCACAATATCAGGTGTCGCTTGTGGAGCTCGAGGAAGAATGAATCGACCCATGTCCTGAGCTGCTTGGATAGCAGCCTCTGACATTACCGGCGCCTGTGGAAGTTCTTTAGCAGGCTCAGATTGTTCGAGAGCGGCCTTGCTTGCCCTCGTGCGACCTTTGTTGTTTCCTGTGGCCTTCGGCGCTTTGGTGGCTTGTCTAGCGGTCTTTTCGTGCTCAGGACTTTGATCATCTAGATCCGATGGTGGATTGTGGTCATCTGTGATAAGAGAATGCTTTCGTGGACGACCTCGACCCCGACGAGTAGGAGGCGGGGACTTCGTTGCTGGTTCTCTCAGCTGGTTCATGCCTCCCTCCTGAGGAGCAGATGCCGTGGACCTCGTTGCTGGTTCTTTCGGCTCCTTCATGCCTCTCTCCCAATCGCGTACCATCTTGATATCGTGGGCCATTGCTAGAGCGGGGTGACGGTATGGATCCATGCCGCGCTTCTTCAATTTGTTGAACTCTCGATCAGCTGTTTCAAGTTCTTCGTCGGTGTAAGGCCCGCGCGGCTTAAAGTTTGGGTCCATGTCCGGCGGGTAGTAAATCCCATAGCTTCGTCGCAATAGTACATTCGGGTCTTCCGGGTGGGGTTCGTCCGGTCGGTTGATTCGCTTCTTCATTGCGCGGATGATGTCTTCGATGTTGCCCGGTTCATATGTTTCAGTCGAAGTTCCAGCCCGAATACCCGGAAGTGCCGAGCGATGAGCTTCGTCCTGGACTTTAATAATGTCCTTCTTGAACTCGGGTTCTTTCTGACGGTATAACTTGTCGCGGGGTTCGACCTTTTCGCTCCAGTCTATCGGATCTTCGTCATCACTCCGCAAGGGTGATTCTGACTGGCGGAAGGGACACTTAGTAACTGGCTCAGGAGAAGTTACACCGGTAACAATGCGTCTAATACGCTGCCTGCGGCGCGCCTCGCGGGCGATTTGTCGTAACTGGTCTGCAAAAAATTCCACATCGTCTTGACTCTCAACTTCAAGAATGAGTTCACGCTCCTCCTCAGTCAGCTCAGCTAATAGATCCGGACGCATGATTGCGCTCCAGTTTTGATGTGAGACTCTAGGGTCTGAAGATCTGCTCATGCGAAGTAGCGTTGTTTATGAAAGATTCGGCTTTGTATATGGATGAAAAATGATCGAATTGTGGTGGATGGAAAAGAGTTGGAAAACTTTAGTGTGTTGAACCTAAGAAATCGGATTTATAAGGATCTTGTGGGCGATTGTTGTTGTTGTTTAACAAAGGTCACGCCTCAAAAGACACGACGCAGATCTCTACTACTCTACGGCTTCACCACCAGGCATAACGAACACCACGTGCAGTCGAAAAGTGTCACCGAGGGGCGGCCACAACTGAAGGTGCCAAGAATGAGCTTTATGCCTCTATCTGTTTCTGCATGACGATTTGTTATCCTCACCGGCACACCTCTTGACGAACATCATCTGCATCATAACATTGACTACGCTCTCAAGAAGTATTCAATTTAGCTATTTCTATACCAAAACGTTGCAAATCTAAGTCAAGTCATATCTTAAACCCTCAAGCTCTGCAGATATACCCTCTATTTCTTGTCTATAATCTCATTACGCGACCATAAAGCATATTCAGAATCATCAAGATGGCCGAACGTATTGTCCGGAATTCCCGACCTTGCTTCTATGAACGGCAGGGACAAAACCGCACTGAACGCATCCACAGCAGCGCCCCCAGCCCCAAGCGGGGGATCCGCCGTGCTCGCAGCGCGTCCCCTCTACGTCCGCCCATGGACAGGCAACCTCTGTGTCCACAGTTTCGCGCAGAGATGGAGCGAAATCGTAAGGAAGAAGAGAAGACGGAGGACGGGAGGAACAAGTGGGCAAAGATAGACTTGCGGTGGAAGCAAGCGGAAGAGAGCGAGCAGAAGAGGAAGGAGGCGTTACAGAGGATCAAGGAGATGAGGGAAGCGCAAGAGGAGTGGAAGCGGAAACCCGGTGGAAATTGTGAGGAGGGGGGACGGTGGGTCGACGACGAGGAGGATGCCATCCGTATGGCGACGGAGCACGCCCTTGAGTATCGCCAGCGCGAATAAACCAATATGGGCTCTTCGGGAAATATGATTTCCAATGGTAGTGGCGAAAGCGTTTTGTTGATGCTCTGATAATCAGATCGTCCGATAGAAATATGGGAGATATTTAAGGGATGCATGCGGGGAGAATAGCCTTACTGGAAAGTATTTCTTTTGGTGCCTTGAAGAGTATCACAATGCAGTTATGACGAGGAATTCTGGGGCGATCGATGATGTCTGGTCTCCATTCTGCTTTATCACTCTACCTTAGTTCAGTGGACAATTTCTCTGCTTTGATGTAGTGATACTATACTCTTTGTTCGAATGAAGATCTACTCTATAGAGTTATAAAGAGGCGATGGTTCGTAGTCTTCGATGAGTATTATAGCAAATTCATGATATTGTGCGTCTATACGTCCTGATCTGGGGGGAATAAATTCGACCATTCTGCTGCTCTATCTTTGTCTCTATATACCTTACTATCTATATGTAGAAAGACCTACCGTGCTCCAACCACCTCCGCACATACCATTAGCTAGATTAGAATGGATGGACGTCTAAAGGGTAATCCAGGACGATATCAAGCAATATCCCTATATCTATTCACGACCTCTAAGTTATGTAACGTCGATGTTATCTCTTTCCAACACATCGTCGCTATCTCACTCTTTTTTGCAATTACTATGCTGAGCTTATGGTCTTCTTCTTGCCTGCCGCGCGACTAGTAGGAACTGCCTTTTCCTTCTCCCTCACAGCCGCACCACACGCTATCTCCTAAGTTTCGATCCTCTTCCATTCGAATAAAATTCGGAAACGATATCATTTCCCCAATCATAACACTGGTAGAGACAGAGGAATTGTGAGCTTGCTCGATTGGGTTCCGCGAGGTGATGGAATATGCCCACGATTTCCCTTCCGCTGCTTCGTAGTATGGTTGCACCGTTGTGAGGAGCGGGTTATTAAACTTGATACCATATTTTCCAGTATCGTAAATTTGGAAAACTAGCAGATTATGTGGGATGTCAGAACCTCACCGCCGCACGCAGGAGAAGTAGATTTTTAGCAGATCCCTCCAAGGTGCTTACAGCAGCAGAGGAGCGGCTGTGCGAGGTTGAGGCGCCGTGTTGTGAGGCAGTGTTTGCGCCATCGAAGGAGATATTGGAAGGTTGTGCATAAGTCGGTAGCCAAGAATCATGATACGGGCTTATGAAGAGGAAGAGGACAGACGACTAAAGATTGTGGTTAGAATATCTCGAGACTTCTGTATCACCACCGCTGCGGCGCAGTGACAGATACGGTGGATATTTTACTATATGTAGACGAATCCTACGTGGCTTTTGTTATGAACCTCCGAGTTCGGGTCTAGGTATGTAAAGAGAGAGGCGTAATCAACACGAACAGTCCCTAAATACCACCCAATTCTTGGTGGGCCCAGTCGTAGATTGAGATGGGGAGATTTACGGTCTCTGCAAACCAAACGTTCTCGAAGTCCTTCTATATACGGTTATCCGAGAAATCGGATATACGTATCTCATATTGGTATTGGAGTCCATGGATGGCGGCTTTCAAGGAGATATATGGGCTGAATCTTGATCCTGGGTTGGTTTCCTCTGTGAGGAAGCACTTGTCATGATTGGACCATGCCGTCCCTGGGCTGTAATAGCAGCAAGTTCAGGCTGCTTCTTAGGGATGAAGTGAGAGTGTGTTTAATGAGAAACTACTAGGCTCTGATGTTATTAATAAGTGAGACGGAGTTGTACGAACTGTTAAATAAGGGTAACGGAATTGTTCTGACATGAGGCTCTTTGAGAGGTGGGAGAGGGTTGAGATATCTGGAAATACCTCACCTGAGCTAAGTCTCCATCCAGCCACTGTACCTCCAATCGTGTAATAGGAAGAGAAAATATTTGAGGATCATTAATACTTTAAATATCATACGACGAAAACCGCCACTACGTATTGAAACGCGGCGGGCCCTATATTCCTCATAAATGGTCCGAAATATCACTAGACGTTCCCCTACGCCACCCATATGAACGCCTTATAGACCACCTCGTCCGAAATAGGAAAAAAAAAACCTCAAAAAAAACCATACGCCCGTACGGAAACACCCCTTACGGGGTGGTATTCTTCTTCCCCCAGAACGACCAGCTCCCCGCCCCATTCCCGGCCATCTTCCTCTTCTCTAGGGCTGGAAACCCCTCGCTGTACTCTTGTAGAGTTTTCCCCTTCACCAACGCCTCGTACCTCCCCTTGTACTCCTCCAGCTCTTGCTTGAGCCGACTCTCCTCGTTCTTCGCATTGACGAGCTCCAGGAGGAGCGCGTCGTTCTCCATTGGTTCGTGGTTCTCCGTAGAGAACAGCTCTTGTGCCGCCAGTGAGGACGTACGCTTTGGGGGTCGCTGGGGAGAGGAGTCGCTGCTTTGCGACGAAACAAGCGGGGGGCGGGTTTGTTGGTTGGCGAGGAGAGTCAGGTTTAGAGGGGGAGAGTTGTAGGATGAGGATTGGCTGGAGCCCCTACGTACAGTGGCTCTCAGGTCTTGAATTTGGCGCTCAAGGCGCTGTCGCTCCCTGTGGCCGTCCTGCAGCCTCTTTCTTGCTTCTCGCAGCTCAGTTTTATCCTGCTCAGCTTGGCGGGACATTTCCAGTAGCTGAGTGCCTAGGTCGGCAGAATGCTTCCTCTCCCCATCTAACTGTACACGTGTATTCTCCAAAGCACCCTTTAGCTCGGCTTTCGTTTCTGAAGTAAACGAATCTGTACAACTAGGGGAAGAGAGCCTTGTTTCAACGGCGTACAGTAGCCGTTGAGTTTTGCTGGAGGGAACAGGTGAATTTTGCACGGTTGAACCGTTTTGTACAGAACGCACCGGCCATGTGGTACGCCTGATGTCGTTAGAGGATTGGGGGTTTCGAAAATCGTATTGCAGCTGCTGAATGAGCTGCTTCATAATCTTATGGTCCTCTCCTTGATCTTCTTCGGACTTTCGTAATTTTCGTTCTGCTTCACGTAGAGCCCCTTCCACCTCCCTAAGGGCGTTTAATAGATCTCTTACAGTAGCATCCTGATTGGAATCTTCTACATTGGCTCGAGAAGAGGACATTTTGATGGATGCTGATACGGAACTAGACTGTGACTTCAAGGAGAGTGTCTCGACGGAAAAGTCACGAGATATACTGGAAGGGTCGGTTAATACAGTACTATTAGTGCTTGCGTCTGTTGAAACCTCGAGTGAATTGAGGGTTGATGCTAGACTCTGCTTTGATGCCGTTCGTCTTAGGAAGCTCACCGGATGGGATGAAGATGTCAACCCTGGACTTAGAGCACCATATCTTGTAGATGCGTTCGATGGGGAGGGGGCCCACAAGCGACCTAAGAAACGTGCTGCCGCGGTCTGAACGTCAGGGAAGAAGCCCGCTTTGGATGCTGGGTCGTTCTTTTGATCTTCTTTGAAACCGACTTCAAGCGAACGAAGTGTTTCCCGGGTGACGATGTTGGTGAAGGAGACAAAGTCGTTGACGAACTCATCCGCACTCTTGGCGTTTCTTCCGTAAGGGTCCCAGAGCGCGCGGGAGAGAAGGAGTTGCATGACATCCTCATACTCGCTGAAAGCCAGTATCTTACCCTCGTTACGCCGCATTATGGAAAGGCCTACTCTCATCATCGTCTCAGATGCACCCTCTGCGAATATCACATCATATATACGAAACAGCATTGGAAGGGGACAAGTGGTGGCAAAGAAAGATAGGAACCACTGCGACAGGTACGCTCCCTCAACTCCAACTTCATCCAGATGCGCTGCAAGTTTAGGCATATGTTGGTGTAGTAACTTTTGAAACTGGTAGATGCGTAGATGTAGTCCACACAAGTCTGGAAGAAAAGAGGATCGTAAGTCATAGTCTTCCATGAGTCTGTACTGAGAGTTAGAAATGGTACTAACGATTGCTGGGAGACAGTTGATGCGATTTCCTTACCTGACGAGGACACAGAACGCTTCTCTATCCCCCATCTGCATCAACAGAGGACCAACGAGGAAACCTAGCCCCTGACAATATCCGATCTTGTTGTCGTAGAGGCTAAAGCACTTCAGAACCCGACCCATCATCTTCTGACCTTCGCCCTCTGGATCTCGGAACATTTCAACCCCTGGAAAGCTACGACCGATATCTTTTCCGATCAGATTTTCGTAAGGACTTGACTCTCCGCACAACCGGTCGTACTCTGACTCAATCACTTTGTTTCGAGCGCCGGCCATGCTAATCCAAGTAACACCTCTGAGCGGGGCCGGAATACCACCTCGAATCTTATTAAGAGTTAACGTAGGGAGCCGCTGGATGGTTTGTGGATAGTCGCGAACAAGGGCTGCCCAGAACTCCAGTTCAGTCATTGGAGGAGGGGAAGGGAGTTGAGAAAAGCGAAAGGCAGGTGCATAGTTCCCAGCAACAAGTTTCTTGAGTTTATTAAGGGAAGGAGGTCTGGACTGGCCGCGAGCCCGACTTCTTAAGGCAGACTTGGGATCTGTGGCAATGGCTTGGTTCTCCTGCTCTAGTCTAGCTAAAAGCAGAGCCATTGACTATCGGATGTCAGCGAGACCCCTTTTTCCTAACGACAATTGCATCAAAAGTATACCTCATCTCCTATCTCATCCTTAGATTCTTGCTCTTCTTCCTCCTTCTCTAACTCCTTCCAGTCCACCTTTTCGCTTGTCGAGGAACCATCGCTATTACTACGGGACCTATCCCCAACCAACTGCTCCGTGTGACCCTCCTCGTTCTCGACAACTCCAATAGCTACCGTATCACTCCCTTCAGCCCCAATGTTAGGATCGCTATTCGTATTTACAGCCGCGCCTCGGAGTATATCATACGAACTGACCCTTCTCATATGCGTTTGAACCGTTATTTCAGGCCTCACACGAGTGTGAGTGAAGGGCAGAGTGGTGCTTTGCTCCTCCTCTGCTTCTACAGGATCGGATAGATGATCGGATAGGGTAACGGACACCATTGAGTCTGTGGGAAGCGGTTGAGAATCAACATGTGTTCGGGGAGATCTATTTTCGATGTGCGCGGATACTTTTGGGGTCATTGGGCTCTCAAGAGGTGCTTCGATGCTAATTGAAGCTCTGCTAGGTGTGGATGTCTCTAAAGTCGGCTGGGACGACGCGAGAGACTCGACCGCTGGCGCAGCCATGACGGATGTGGTTGACAACGAATTTTACTAAAGAAGGTGACTTTCAGTTCCTTGAGTTATGGACTAAGTGTTGACGCCGTCTAGACAGAATGTGGGAAAGCGTATACAACACAAAAAGTGCAGACAAACAATGCGTCGTTGATGTTTCAAATGAGTGTAGTGTCCTCCGTTAAGCGGATAAGGAGAGTATTCGGTCTCGAGTGGCCAAACGAGTGAGGCCTACTCTGAGATGCAGTTCATATCAGAAGAAGGACATTAAGGACAGCAAGAATACTACTCGAGTATTCATGAAGGTCGACAAGGACGGTGGTGGGTGAAGAGGGCCATTTGGGGAGGATAATCCCCGTGCAGAGTAGTACTGGTAGTGGGAGGAGGGTTGCTTTATCTGAAGCCCCTGTTCAGGAGGCTTTTGGCTTCATCCACTTGCGCTTCTGGTTTGGTGTAAATTGTTAGTAAGTCTTTCCCTCCCCTCTTTACTCTCTTATAATTGGCGCCTGGTGACTGGATGCCATGGCATTGGCCAACGCGCCAAAATTGTATGCATGGGAACTTTACAAAGAGGTTTGGTGGGTGTGATCATTCTGCAGAGGTTACACTTGGACATCTCGATCACATCAGAAGAGTAGAGGAACATCGGAGAAGGCCCGGATTTATATAGTGAAAAGGATTTATGATTTTTTTTATTATGATAGAGAAATAGCGATTCCATACCTCTATACTGTGTATCCGTACTGCAATACTATTTACTCTTACGGATAATCGGCGTGGCTGGGCCTAAAGCTGGAGAGAGTGGCGAGTTCAACGCTTAATTGAACATACAATCTCAACATCTTTCATATCTTCATCCCTTTGGCTACTATCAACACATCTTTTCCTCTCCTAGGTCTAGAATATTGCCCTGCTCGTGCGTATCCAAATCGCAGTGCCCTCCACAGTCATAGACTTAGCGTGGGAGTTCGGCTGGGTCGTCCGTATGCACACGACAATATGCTCGTAGGCTGGCCCAGATCGACTGACCATTTCAGCTGCTGGACTTCGAATTCTTTCGTATAGAATATTAAGAGTAAAATTCAAAGGCAGGTCTTCATATTCTTCTTTATTTTTTGATCATTTTCCCGATATGACTTTAGTCTCAGTAGTTTTCTTAATCTGGTCGTAATATGTCGCTATGCTCCTCTATGCGCTCCCGACAACAAACCAGTCTGGCTCTCCTTAGTATCGTGTGATAAACAACCACTGAAGATCATTATACTGGAGACTAGAAGATCCCTTGAGCGTCATAAATTCAACGACTTTCTATTTCGAAACAGCATGCTACGATGTATCGACCTTAATTCTAGCATTAGCAGCATATCTCACTATCCCCTTATATTTGACCAAAGACGCTTTATCATTTTGTGAATGGGTTGCTAACGAGGTCTAGTCGTGTCGGCTTAATCCAAACGAAATCATGCCAACGAGAGAGCTCGATCACTTTATCATCGGTTATCAGGTTATCAGACATTTCGGTCAACCCCCGATAGCCCCATATGCAAGCTTCAGTTAGCATACGGCACTGGACCGGATCCAATGGCGTTATAAATGATGCCACAGTACCTCAGGACTCTTTTAATAGTTCTTGCTCCTTTTTTTTTTTTTCTCTCAGCGGTTCCGTTGAGATTGTCATACCCTATTATGGATACGGCCCTGGAACTGCCCAGGAAGGCGCCTACAATATCTATAGAAAGGTAAAGGGGTAGTAACCCTGGAGGGAACTAGCAAAATTCATCTTTTTCTTCCCCTCATAGCTGTACCCGACAACTTGGCGCCTATCTGTATCTCTATCCACTATTTCCTTGCTCCTCGGATCCTGCTGGCATCTGGGACCGCTCTAGTTTTGATTCCACTGTTTTTACTCAATTGGTCCACATTATGTCTATTACCAAATTCCCAGTTTCTCCAGCTGGTCTCCGCTAAGCATAGCATATTCAACTGTTGACAGGTTCTCTCATTGTAGTTCCAATGCTCTACTCTCATTCTGAGATTAGCATCCTTCTTGCCACAGGGCTAAGGTACGGTGTTCATTCTGCCTTACAATAATGATACCAAATCACTCGAGCTGGGTTGTATCATAACAATAGTAATGCCGGGTATACGGTATACCCTATTACTTCAAGTGACAGAGGGTTTTTGAATGAGTGTCATACCCTTTCAAGTAGTATAGTTTCTTTGATATACTTCTCGTGTTTGTAGCAATCAGAAGTGAAGAGATTTCCGGAACCAATGGTATGTTGAGATGATACGGAATGATTGCAGGAGAACTGGGCTTAATATCCCATGGACACAGGGCCTTAGTATTCTACTGTCATCGTCAGTACTGTGTGCACTCATGTCGGTCAGTGGCGCTTTGCGAGAAGGTAAGTTGATAAATCCTTTTCTCTTGTCGATAAGTTCGTTTCGATGGTGTCTGGGTGGATGGCTGCCACTGCGTAGCCTAATTGCATTCTATATGACCGTTGGAACTTGCTGACTTATATTTCTAGAGGCTTTGAGGCAGTTGAGTGGACCTATGGGAAGAGTAATTGTTCTTGTACAGCACATAGAATGATATGCTGCCGCAATCGCCATCTTTTTAGCATCCCTCTCGCGTCTAGTTTGGATTCGGCATGTCTTCGCTCAAGGTTACTTTCAGACTGTGAGTTAAGGATACATGCAGTATTTTGCACATCCATAAGGTCTCTCGTTCCGTCTTCTTGCTACAATTTTGGGTTCATCCTGTTGCACTGCCTTCTATCCATCTATTGAGATTCCCGGGCTCAGTCTCTGTCAATTCTAATACGTTCAAGAGGTACAATCGTATAATAACTGCAGTACAATCTTGAGTCGAAGGCGGCGTTCGGTGGCAGCATGAGCCGATAATCAAAAAGGTATGTTTGTCTTTCTGGATTGCAAAAAGAATTGCGGGCAATTTTATGCATTGTTCACGCAGAACAGCCCTTCACTTTCTCACTGTCACTTCTCACTATCACTTTCGCAAAGTTCGCACTGTTTAATGACATCACGGCTACTTTCTTGGAGAATAACCGTAACTCGGTAATCTCTCCCGGCGAGGGTGCGTCTAGAGCTACGACGAAAGTTCTTACATAGGCAACCTTCTTTCTCTAACACTCTCACAACTTCAAACATTCTTTCTCCTCCACAACCACCGCGCGTCTTTCTACTTACACGCATGATACTGCGTGCGTAGCCGTCTTTTTCCCAATCTTATCGCACAGCTACATTGCTCTCTGAGCAAACCACCTTTCCCATCTTTCCATTACATCAAAATAACGTCAGCGCAAAACTTGTAAAGGCCCTGCTACATTCTAAGATGGCGCGAACCAAGCCTTTAGCAACTGGTCCCGCGGATTTTGCGAAGGTGGATGCGGACACAAGGCGTATCAAGAAGGCGCTCGATGCACCTCTACCTTTGGGGCCAAATGTTGAAATGACACCTAAACAACTGCCCCAGATGTTTGCTCAATATGAAGCAAAGTCAGTAAAGGAACGCGGACGTCTTATGAATGTCATCGACTTCAACCTACAGATTCAAAAGGAAGAGCACTGTTGCCGGGAATTCCTTGCTCTCAGGTCGTTATATAAGAAATGGGATGAAGAATTGATGAAGGCATTGGTCGATAAGTCAAATGTGTGGATTAATGTTGGACTCCTCCCGACGAAACGGGAGTACTACGCTTTGAAAGGTCTTGAGTTGGACCGATATCCCGAGCAGAAGTTGGAGCGAAAGGAGTCGAGGTCTCCACTGTCTGCTGTCAAGCATGTCAATCAAATCATGTCTACACCTAAGAAACAATGCCTTGACTCTAGCTCGATTCAGCGTAATGCTCGGGCATATAACATAACACCATTTCGCGTTGGAGGTAAGTATTCCCATAAATTAGAACCACCATCTCAGTTATCCATACAATTCATGAACAACTTGACTGAGGAATGTTTATTAGAATCTGGGCAAGATGTCACTAGCCCGTTAAGCAGCCTGACTGAAGCAGATAATGGTAACGTCGATCGTACCAATGAGCGCTTTCAGGATGCTACTCCAAGGGTTTCGGGAGCCTTTCGGGGAACTTCTACGAACATTCAGTCTAGTGGTGTTTCTCTACCAAACCAAATGGAACACACTGGCGATACAACTGAGGATGAAAGCGATCGCACTGGATGTACGACCGAAGAAGAAGATCTTACTGCTCTTCCTGTTCCCTGGAGCCCTGCCACTCATTCCTATCTTTTTTCCCGCACTCCTCTTCAGTATAAGGGCGCGTCTGATTCGTTTGATGAGCCTGCGGATGGTGAAGACGATGGTGACGGCTCCGCCAAGTCGTTTCCACAATTCGACGGGGCATATGACGATCCTCGCAACGTTAGGAATAACCGCCCCGTTCCGACTAGCTCCCATAATATTCCCCACAAAGTCGTGGAAAGGAAAGCAGCCCCAAATGCGCGTACTGTGTCGTCCTCCCTCCAACCACAGGGGTCAATAGCATCACAGTTCGCTAGCATTAATGTGGTTCGTGGCCCTGAGGAGGCCCATACCAGAGATGATATAGTTGAGTCCCAGGGAGATGGAGATGATGAAGACCACGGAAGTGAAGAAGAATCTGTGGAGATCGAGGATTATACAGTGACAGGACCAAATCTTGAGCCGCTCTCTAGTCCTACATATACGAAGTTCGTTCTTGGCCGCTATGTCAATGGTTTCGATCAAGCCAAAAAGCTCACTATTACCCTTTACCACAAGAATCCCTCCTCTCCTCATTACGAATCGGTCCATAAAACGCAGTATATGAGCCGGAAGGGTGACCAGAGACTAACCTGGTTTAAGCCTGAAAACATCGATTGGGATGATCGGAAGATGATTGCAAAGTTGAATCAGTGGCAGTGCCAGATCTACAAGCGTGCGCGAGGAGGTAATGGCAACAACAAGCGGACGTACCTACCGATCGAGCGCGAGTTCATATCCGCGGAGCGTGCGAAAGATATCCCTTGGAAGGATATCACACAAAAGTTCAACAAGCGATTCGCGGGATCTATCGTTGAGGGTGACAAACATCCTCGTCCTAAGCGCACTCTTCATTCTGTACGAACGGATGGCTTACGTCGAGCTCTTGTAAGTTCAAAAGCAGTCGAAGGTGTTGCCGAAAACCATCCTCCTCCTAAGAGGGGCCGAAGGATCAAACCCCGCGGTAGCATTGATACAGTCGGTGAAAGTAGTAGCGGTGGTAGTAAAGGAGACGGCAATGATAGAGTCGGGACAGAAGCATTGCTACACAATGATATCCCGATGCCCGATGCCGACGATACAGGCTTCGGTGCCATAGTGAAGTGCCGCAAACCGCAAACATTTGTTGAAGTCGAGCCGGCATCTCCGGAAGATAAGGCTACGACCAACCCATCCGCGAAGGCCCCCGGTAAGCGTCCTTTCTCCGCCATCGACGAAATCGTGCAAGGGGCTGCTCCTGCACCAAAACGTGCCCGTCGTGCAGAAATCTCACAACCAAAGCATAGCTTCCAGGATTTCGTCCAGAAATCAATTGAAACATTCGACACGATGCAGAAGGAACACAACTTTCCATCCGGCGACTTCGCCCAATATCGCCCCCACCAGCGCGCTCGTAGCGCTACCGCAGCTTTTCTCCCTTGGAAAGGCCCCCGTCGCCCAGCACCTCGTCCAACTAGGAATACTCTCCCCGGCGGATACTCTATCGACCTCGCCACCCAGATCATCGTGAAGAGTGTGAAGCACCGTGTCTTGCATGGACGTGTGGTCAACCCTCGTCGCTGCGAGGAGAAAGACGGTGATGAGATTTTGCCAGGACAGCCCCTGAGCGCGTTGGAGTGGGCTGCGTACGAGGAGATCTTAGAAGGGGTCGGACAGGATGCATTAGAGGGGGCACCTGAGGATGGAGAGATTGAAGTGGAGTGGACGGGTTAGTGAATGCTTAGATCTGATCTTTGGAGTTTGATTATCTTTCTCTACTTTCCATGTTGAGGATACTGTTTTGTATCAATCTCTCTTTGGTCTTTGGGCTTCTATATGGTATATGGCTGTACTATAACCGCGAAATGCATGTTTTCTTTGTCTCTAATCCCCTTGAGCTACACTTTGGGGGTTTCAGTTATTTGATTCCTGTTCTGTAAAGAGTATTTGGGTAATTATGGGGTTCTACATTTTCATTTGACTCGTTTAGATACATAAGATGCTAGACCAATAACAGTCCTCTTTTTATTTATAAATTAAGACCAGTCCTTCCCATACGAGTCATTACCTTATGCGCCAGGGAGGGAGCGAACCTTAATCATTGTACCTCATGGGCCTCTGCAAACTTCTCCAACGAAAAGGTACAAGTAGTTCGAAATCCCATTAACATAACGCGTTCTGAGTTCACTACCTCATATTCTACGTTTCGATAGTATGTATAAGGTTTAGAAATTAAGAGCACAGTACATTTATAGATCTAGCTCTGAACATTCCTATCCTTCTACTGACCCACATCCCTTGTCCATACACTGTACCAACGATAGAAGAGGACTCTAGACTCTGCGGCTTGACTAAACACATTCTGACTTAACGAACTACATGCAATACCACTCTAGTAGACATTCAGCAAACGTGCAGCTGCTCAAGAGTGCCAAAAAAAAAGAACAGTTGAAGACGAAGCTATCTCTATGATCTACTCATTCACCACCCTCAATCTTCCCCCTGGACTTCTTTCTCCCTGCTGCTCCGGATGACGGCCCTGACTCATCTGCTCTACCTTCGTTAAAATATTGCTCAACCTCCCCTGTCGCTCTCTATGGTGGAAACTTTCCCCAAACCTTGCATTCTCAATCTCTTGTCTTCCTCTAGCAATGACCTCTTCGTTTTTGGACTGCAACGCGGTATTCTTACTATCCCAGCGGCGATCGATGGATTGATTAAAGGTTCCACGGAGTGTCTCGCCAGCTCCCTATGAAACCGGTCAGCTACTGTTACTTCAGGGGAATTTTTGAAACTTACATGAAGGCCAGCAGCTGCTGCTTTCAGGTTCTGAAGCGTTGCTCCAGTGCTTCGTAGGGGTCGACCTTCTTGATCCGTCCCGACGACTGCATTTTGGCCTGTCGGAGGAATACGACCAGGGTAAGAGAAGTTCTGCCGCGTCGGGCTGTCCTGATAAGTTTGATAGTTCTCAGGAATCGGTGGAATCGGTGGAACACCCGATCCTTGAGGATGATGCGATGAAGAGGGACTATAGTTTTTGCTTGATGTGTTTAAGGGAGCTGGTGCTAGACTTGGGTCGTCTGGATTATAGGCGGAATAAGTCTGTTGTTGGGGAGGCCCGTAGGATGCATTACTCGGTGCCGCTCCAGATGGAGCTGCTTCGTAAGTTTGGCGCTGGGGGTATTGATTACGCTCTTCTTGTTGAGGCCCGGGCGCAAATGTAGGTCGAATAGGACTGCGATTTCCCGGTTCGCGCATCATACTTTTCGAGGGTATTGGAGGTCCATCCGTCGGACGGTTTTCTTCTCTACTACGAACAGGCCGGAGGTCCGAATGTTGCTGTTGCTGAGGATTGGGCGAAGGTTGCCGGTAGATATCCCCCGTTCGGCCATCTCCTTCGGTATATGTCGCATTTCGTGAGTCTGGACCCTCATTCTTTGGATACTGAATTGTATGCGTTCCCCCAGGACCTGTCACCGTGGTTGTAGTGGTTGCTAATATATAGGGTTAGATTTTGGCGTAATTCTATTTCGCTTTTTCTCAATGGGGAACGTACTTGTTGTTGTTACCGTGGTAACGGTTGTTCCAGTGCTGTTATCATAATGACTTTCTCGAGTTACTGGGTTTTGCGTCGAGCTAGCCACGTTTGACGGTCGAAGATGATCGCGACTATCCTGATAACTAATGGTACTGGGTTGGAATGACGCCCTATTCTGACTGTTATCGCTCCCTGTCAAACTATTGGTTCCTTGCGTATAAGTATCCGTGCCACTCGGTTCACTACCTCCATACGCCGAATCTCTGTCTTGAGGTTTCAAGGTGTTTTGGTTTCCCGCTGTTGTAGAGGTCGAAATTTGACCCCTTTCTTTTTCCTTTTCCTTTTCCTCTTTAGAGTCTTTAGAGTGGAAGGGGTTCGATAGCCTGAATTTTGACTTCTTCTCCTTGCTAGGTTTTGCTGAATCGTCTGGCATTGCGGTAGGTTTCAGTTTAGGGGACTTCTGAAGCTTTCCACCAGATGCTTTTCGTCTCAGATCAGGATTCTCGGTATCTGAAGGAGGCATAGAATGTGAATAGGTATCAGATCGTGATAATGAGGGTCTTCGGCGTTCCTCGGGTGTCTTGTCAGACCAGGAGACTCGTCGCTTCGGTGATGAACTAGGTCGTCTTAGTTTGATTGGAGTATTCGAATACCTGAGAGGAGGTCTTTTCGGGCTTGATCCAGTCGCAATCTGAGAGGTAGTAGAGGTGATGGGCTGTTGAGGACCTTCAATCGCTGAATTCTCAAAAGTTTCGTACTCCTGCTGGGGTGGGTATGGCAATGGCTTTTCTGGAGGAAGGTAAGCTGTCTCTTTCGTAGGAGGCGTCGGAGAAGTGATATCAAGGGTTGGTAATCTTTCTGACGAAGGAACTGGTTTGCGCTTCACGGTAAATGGACTTTGAGGATTATTCATGGCATAATAGCTTTAGATGTAAAGCAATAAATTCAGCAGTGAATTACAATGGAAAGCACTTTGTACAGTACTGTAGAGAGAAGAAAAGTAGCAGCAATTTTCTTGTAGTTGTTAATGCATAATGACAGCACTGGACTTCTTAGATTCCCCTCATTCCCGTCTTGCGATCGACAGCAGATGAAATCAAGTCAAGACAAGGAAACCTACCGTAAAAGGGGATGATATCATAATGGCGGTGCATAGTAAATTGTGGCTCAATAGCTGTGGCTGAACGGTCTCAACATCGACTAACTACGTTAAGGTTAGGTTTGAGCGTTACCTTTTTGGGCTTAGAATAGTGCGTATTTGATTGGGCTTAGTTCAAGAACGCGCTAGGTCAGGTTCCTAGCTCGTGACCAATCAGGAGCATTCCATCTGTTACTTCTTCCAGCCAATCAAGTGACTAGCTTTCCAACCACAACGGCAGGATATTGAACTCCGAGTAACGAGCAGGAGAAATGAAGAGAATAACTGTTGAGATGTACTCAAAATTCGTCCCCAATGATACGTATCATCTCGGATCTGTGTGGTAACAATATCTCCGCGTTATTTAAACATCAATCCCAACAGAGGCGACAGTGTTGTGTTTATATCAATACGACTGGCTTGGAACAGCTCATGTTCTGCCCATGTCAGACATGAAGGTAGTCTTTTAGAGGGAGTAGTTTTAAGTATACTTTATTCCACGCTTCTACCGCAAGCCCTTCGTTTAGAAGAAGGAGAAGACTACCACTGTCCCTGGCAACTGACGCGCGACGCAAGTAACTGGTATCGAGGAGCATGTTGAGACATATCCTCGATGATATTCTATCTCTATTTCTTTGCTGTTGCGAGGGTATAATTTCAAAATGCACCCAGATCATCAAAGTGTCTCTATCTTATCACTGTGCGAAATGAAAGAAAAATTCAATCTTTCATTGTATGAGTAGGTATCTGCCTACCTGAAAAAAATATAACCGCTCCTGACGTACTCAGCTTATAATTAGAATCTACGGTTATAGTTTTCTCGAGTCCTTGAGCGAGGAGTAACTGGGTTTGTCATGTGGTACCTCCGCCGCACACGCGCCTACACAGACAGTTAACATTCACTGAAGACTTAGTATTCCGCCTCGTACATTAATTCTCCTGATAAGAATCTGAAACAGTAACTTTCCTTGGTTTTCAGCCCTCCTACTTCTACATTCGTAAACCCTACAACTAATCTTCCCACCTTAGAACTTACACAACGCTTCGACGACGTCCGACACCACCTCTTCGATCCCTTACAACAATAAGGACAACACAATCTTCAACCTCCAAATATTATGGCCGAGAATATTTGACGTACATTGGCGATACACAATATAGTTACTATCCTCCACAACTTAACTTGCAATCCAAACTACCATTTCGGTCAATTGTAAGTGTTATCTTTGATATAGAAGGGCATACACACCCTATCCCGCGAATCCCAGATAACGTCTGCATTTCTTCCTAAGCTCAATGCTAAAATATAGACTTTCGACGCAATGAGCGTCAAACAATTGAACCAAGGTGCACCAGCTATCCTCCTTCGCTCCGACCTCCCCGCATGTATGGAAATCCTCAAATTGGATTCTAACTTCAGCGTTGCTATCGTTGAAGATAGCGAGTTGAACTATGTCTTATGTTCAAGCAAGTTTGTTTACAAGACTTTTGGTGCCGATTTTGCCGTCAAGATCAATGAGAAGCTCGACAACTCTAAGAAAGAGAAAGAAGCTGTTGATATGATGTACCTTGATCCCGAAGAAGTTAATAAAATCCTCACGTACATTAATTCTCCAAGTCTATTGCTCGACGATCGTTGCTGGAGTGAACTAGGTTTGCTAAAGTTCACCACTGCTGAAAACACAGAGAGCACATTCGCGAAGTTCATGGACTATGCATTCAAGGATATTGGAACCACCATTGAACGCGAATATATCTTCGATCCTGCCCATTATTCAACCATACAACAGTGCAGTTCGTCTCAGAACTATGGCACAACTCCTGATCCTGGAGAATCTTCTAACGACGTCCTGGATTGGGTCAAAGAAGTGTTAGAATACACCAGATATGAGACCCCAAAGAGTTCCACTACTAGCATCGACGCCCCTACTACATGTTATAAGCCAGACACTACCAAGGTGTCCCTGGTCAAGGACGCTCCAGGGATCAAGAACCGAAAACTGTCTCCTATTAGTTCATCCCACGATCGCTCTTTCCTGAGAAGCAAGACCTCTTCCATCACACTTCGGATAGGGTGACTGTTCCCCCTGACATGGACACTATACTGAACCCCATCACAAAAGGGAAGCAGAAATCCTCTCATACTCATCCTGAGAAGGTAAATAATCTTCCAAAATCACCCTATTTCGAATCATCCATCAACACTACCGATTCAGGAAGCCCAGTCGACAAGGAACGCGATGCACTTATGAAGGCTCTGGAAGAAGAGGAGCCAGATATAGGATCACGTGGAGATATTATCAATGATCCTAAGCTTTGGGTACACTTTGTGGCAGATTATAACAGAAAGACAGACAAGAACAGAATCAAATTTAAGCAGCCGCAGCACTCACAGAATCAAATATCGTTACTAGTAGCCGTCAAGATGTTGGTCACGATCAGACCGTCAATATTGTCACCACCGAGGACGTTCAGGTTGTCCAACCCTACCCAATCCGACCAGGTTACAAAGGGTCAGCTATGAACCTATACCATGATTCCGAAGATCAATTCGATGATGCTGCAAGTGACTATAGTGAAAGTTCCAGCGCTTCCGAGACCCCCGACTAAGACCCAGGGCAACTCGACAGGCGGTGGCCGAATCTTCCTAACATAGTTTATGAAATGATGACTAAAGAGGAATGAGAGGAAAGAGAAAGCAAAGATTCATTGGAAGAGGCCAGATTGAGGTTGGGCCAGGCAATTAGCGGCTTCAACGCAGTAACGAAGAGTTTCAATAGCAAGACCCGTCATAGCCACCAGCCCGATCTATTCAAATATACGCCTAAAATTGACATTCATGCTGAGAAGACTGCCGATTTCAACGTTGCTATCCACATGTCCCTCGCATATCTCTTGAGGGACTATTGCCATACAGATAACGAAATGAAATACATTGCCACATATATGACTGCCTTGAGAGATACTCGACCAGAATGGGCAAAGGAGGCAAACCGAATCGGTGAACTTATGAGGTCAACTCAATCGGCAGATGATTATCTTGATGATCATCTCCTCCAGATCTGTGGCCTTCACCGTGAAATAGAATTGCTCAAATGTATCCTAGGGGACCATGATATCTTCAGTAAGCACCGTGTGGCCGATGTGCTCAGGCATCTTTATTCAAAACTTCGACCTGAGACGCTCCGCAAACGGGTTTCTAGCGGCATGGCACTGAAGCAGATGTTCACGGAATTTAGAATGCGGGTTACCATTGATAGGATTGACGCTTTGTACTCATCCTGCTTGCGGACGGTGAAGATCGCCCAAGCGGAGGGGTTATGTGGTCTGGTTTCGACGATCGACTTAGATGTTGCTACCCTCACGATTGACATAGTAAGATGGTCCGAATCCTTTTACTTCATGAAAAGAATGGAAGGCAGAGTTACAATTGGTTAAAGAGCTCGAGGATGGTATGATTAAATTTTATGATGTTACTCTTCTGCAATATTCAGAATCGGAACCGTCTGAGGAAGGAAAAGGCCAACCTTCTGGGAAGTTCAAAGAGATTTGGGATGAGTTGCATGAATATATTTGCAAATTTGCAAGGTAAGTTTCTAATCCCACCCAGCCTGAAGAGAATACTGAGGTTCAAATAGAGAATTGTATAAGAGTGGGATTTTCTAGTCAAAGTTGATCATAGGATTACGAAGGAATGTATTGAAATCATTAAACTTGGAACATGGGAGTCATTCAGAGTCCAAAGCGGAATGAAGGTCTGGTGAAATTGCCTGTTGCGGTATTACATCCAAAGAGCCAGCAAATTAGGTCATTTTCTGTTCGGTGAGAGTTAGACAAGCAGTTAAGGGTTCGAGCTGGATGGAGTTAGGGAGTTGCGGAAAGGAATCATTTAGGCCAAATTGAAACTACTAGATCGATTTAGCGGTTGGGATTCTATCTCCTACTATTTGCGCTATTGTAGTCTAAGTGTCCGTCTTAGTTTCGATTTACCTACCTTAATTCACATTAGTATCAATCCAATCATTTGAAGAGGTTTCCTCGTCTATTCTTCTAAGGGGATGAGAATATTCCGTTATGCTAAGTAATTGTCGCGTGGATATCTTCTATCTGGAAAATAATAATAATACCCAACAAGAATTCGCAACACAGCTTTCCGGAAAATTCAACGAGACGGTTAAAAAGACTCGCCGGATCACCATTTGTTTGTTTATAGGTGAAGGGTTTAATTGGGCCGTGTTGTTAACTACTCGTCGATGCGTGACTCTCAATCTCTCACCTAACAGTATCAGAACATACCACTCCTACAACTTCAACCTACTTTCTACAACTGACTTCCTTCATAAATCCGTGCGTCTGGTTCAGCTCTCATCCAAGCTATGCTAATGTAAACAGGTTACAGCGATAGGAGCACATCAAGTCTTACGACATGCGAACTTTCGATACTCTTCCCGGAGAGGTTCGAAACAGAATTTACTCCTACTGTGAGGGTGTAGACCCTGACGACGCCTCATACCCTGAACATTCACCCGTCGACATTATCGGTTCAAAGCCCGGTCCTCTTGGCCAAGTCAACTCACAACTCCGGAAAGAATACCTCTCATTCTACTATAACCATCGCACTTTCGTCGTTCCACTCATGATGGGCGAAGAGATTGGAGGTAGTTACGAAATCTTTCGTGACTGGCTAGTCAAATCGGTGCGACCCTACGCAGGTTCTGTGCGTCATGTCAAATTCACGCTGTGGAGTCCCATGAGCCCTCACCGAGAGGAAAGCATGGTCGATTCTTAGAAGGGAATAGTCACGTACTGGCGGGAATGCAGCGAAGATGCTGGTTTGTCAATCTTTCCACATGGTTTGGGGACCGCAATGAAGTCTGGGGATCAAGAACCAGATGCCGCGATGGTCGAAGTCATGAAGGAGCTTGAGGGAAAGAGGGCGAAAGGGATACTGACTTACAGAGCCTAGTTAGACGAGCTGAATATCTTTGCGGCTTTAATGTTTGTCTACTGGTCTAGAATAGTCGGGGGTTGGAGATTAGGAATTGTCTAGCGCAGAGCTTAAAGACACAAAAATCATGTTACTGTACTACGTGAAATTCTAGTAGTTCAAAATATGAAGGAATGCACAGTTTAGAAAGTGCCGACACAATCGAGACAACGACTTTTGCGCATTGTACCAGTACTATTCAGACTTGAAAATCATGGGATGATCTTCGATGAGGTTGAGAGACAGCATAGAAGACTTGCAGAGATATCTACCAGATATAACCTTCAGTAAAAGACCAGCATAGAATTCAAATTTAGAGATAACTCAATATTTCCGCCGTCAATTTTGAAACAAGCGAAACACTTGAAAAGTTAGCGTGAATTCCCTGAAAGACAGAACGATCTCATCGGGATAAACTCCGTCACCGCCATGTTAGGTAAACATCAAGCTCCATTTCCGCAAGTATCGTCAATAAGGCTGGTTCTACCTTAGGCTCCGTTCCACGGCAGTTACACTGGTCCGATTCCTCCAGTCTCTTCATCCTCGGGTGGGGAGGGAGTCGAAGGAGTCTTGAATCCTCGAGTGTTGGCCGACGGGGTTTACATCCACGAGGTCTTACCATCATTAAGGGGCCGTTGGCACATCTTTAAGAGCCAGCTATTTACCCGCCGTTAATAACATAAGGCTGACTTTCCACAAGTGCCTACATAAAAGTCTCCAAGCGCCGACGGGCAAGAAGGTTTAGCAGCACTATACGGCATCGCCGGCGTGTAGTCCCACGAAGTCCTCAAACCTGCGACATGGGAGCGACGATGATCATGATAAGGGTTCATCCAGCAGCAAACCTGGAAGGCTGAAAGTTGAAAGTCGAAACAAGGTTGCAGTGACGACGCCACTAAGAACTTAGTTCTATTCGCTTGAAGCGGGCAGATCAGCGCCAGGAGCACCCGCACGCAATGACCAGCTTACAAGGGTAAATGATATCGTGAGTATCTGTAGAAAAAGCGTGGGACTCCTAGCAGATGCATAGATATGGAGTGGGAGATGGGGGCTATATATAAACACATATACGCTTTGTTATCATGCTACCTTAACTTGTCAAGTGGGCTTACCTTACCGCCCCACCCTACTACGTATGGGCTGGCAGATAGGTACCGATACTCCGTTCTACCTCACATAAGGGGAAGATCAGGGAGAGCACCCAATAATAGAGGGTGGAACCATGAAATCGGAGACCATTACATTGTTTCCACGTGGGATGGCCGAGTAGTGTGTCATCGATGCGATCGGATGGGGGGAAGGGAGGGGATTTGGGGTTGATGAGGTGGGACTTAGATTAGTTCTAGCTGAGCTAACTGCATCATTGCTTACTGGACAAGGGGAATCATAGTCGAGACAAGCTACCACGACATATGTTACCAGTGAGTCAGCACAAATGAGGAGCTCAGGAATTGAAGGATCTCAAGAATTGAAGGATCGAGCGAGTATTAGATTAGACACAATGGATGGCGCTTTCGTAAGATGGATAAGTAATAAAGTGTCATTGCGTAACCCAAAAAGTGCGTATCGATATCTGGTCCGAAGTGGGATCACGAACCTCATAGTACCATAAACACCTCCACGCTGCACCCCACCATGTGAAGATATCCCTAGATCATCAATGCTAACTCCATGCCGGGGACTCCTAAGGAGAAAGAATTGTCTAAGAGAGTTGATCTGTGAGATTCTCAACCCCGTCTAGTAGCCACTGTGCAGCGGATGAAATGAATCTGACCACCTTTTGAGTGAGCGCTTTGGAGATTGCGACGTTAAGATCGATAAAATTAGCAGAGGTCATAAGCGCGGCGAGAGAAAGACTGTACGCCATCATCTTGATGATGAGCACTTGCCGCTCAATAATCCTGGTGATGGAGAGGACTTCAACTTCAGCTTGTAAGGCTGGTACGGGACGTGTGTAGAGCGGGGCCTCATTACCGATCGTAACTATTCCGTCACCGTCAATTCGGTTCCAGTTGATTGGGGACACCCGATTTACCTTGTCGATGAGGAGATTCTGTGACTTCTCTGGAGAGTATAGGTAGGGACGGTGATTGAATGACATTCGATCGACCACGCAGAGCGACTTCAGACCTTCTCCCAATCTCTTGTTCAACATCGGACTCAGCAAATTGGTCCCCTGATCCTCTTAATGTATGCTCTAACGAGTCTTTTCTGAAGGAGAAGGGATAGGGAGCGGATCTCCTTTCTGAACCTGACCCTGACCCTGATCCCGATCCCGAACCACGTGTAGCAGCAACGGATGTAGACTTCGGGCGATATTCATGATATTGCCCAAAATCCGTCTTCCGATAACGCCTCGAATCATCACTGATGGACGTTGGGAGGGTGTTATTGGAGAGTGTTTTCTGCATACTCGACCCGGTTATGTACCCAGCAGAGGTACCACGGGAGGAAGGGTTGGCATTGGACTGATGCAAATCGAAAGCTCTCGAAGAGCGATGATACTCTGTAATAGGGTCGCCATCGCTTGGAATACCCATCATTTCCCGGCGGCGAGGGGAACTCATGACAGGATGTGGACGACACGCACCTACAACAGCATATAAGCATTAATGGTTCGAGAAAATGCAAGGCAAAGTATTTGAGACTGACTTTGTGCTGACATAGCGGTTTCTGCTCAAGGAAGCTGTGTCTAGGTTATAGCACAGTAAAATGACCGGGTGAAAGTATTTAAGTTCAACTCTTGTTGACGAGAAAGAGAGTACAATAAGACTTTACTCAGCAGTAGCTGGCACCTCCCCTGCGAGCGATGCACGGGAGCTCAGAGAGCTCGGAACAAACCAATAGCGTAGCATGGGGAGCTTTCGTGGGTAGGTATTGAAATAGCGCAGCGTGGCCGTTCGTGGAAGCACATAAGAAGGGTGTTCAACCAGATTCTGTAGACCGCACTAACCCTACCATGGATAAAGTCTACATGAAACGGATGTCATGAGAATAGAAGTGGGGGGCGGTGTGAAAGATGCTGAGTTTCCGTCGCAACTCTGTCATTGATGATTAGGATGAAGCCTGCCACTAAGTGAACGACGTCTTAGGTCTGTGGGTTCAGCCTGTTCTTATATTTTGAATAGTCCCTTATTAACCCTAAGGTTACGTCTCACATCTTGGGTGCAGGCGGAAACTTTGATTCTATGTATTATGATATCAAAGGTCACCAGGTGATAATAGAGGAGGGTCGGGGCGTCGAGCTGTTGGCTAACTGTGGCTTTCGCTTCTACGCGAGGATGGCACAGCTGGTGCATAGAGTGCTGCCATCTGTGAGAGCCTTATGCCATCATCACTTAAGCCGTTGAATGCTGAAAGACTGCTTCTTATTCTTAAAGAAACAATATTCAACACTGTGGCCTTGACAGAGACTTTAAAACTAGCTGAGCACCAGATAGAAGTGGATGGAGACGTTAGGTAGGCTATGTTTTGCTGGAGGCATTATCAGCTACTTAGTTTACGCACTGCATCATGTCTTTAGCGGGAAATATGCAGAGAAAGGGATTTAGGTGAGCAAAAAGTAATTGCGAAAGTAAATACCGAGTCTAAGGTAATGTGTTAGAAGAATAATGATCAATAAAGAGAAGATACATCTAGCTAATACACAGACAGACGGCAAAGAGTTTTCTTAGCCTCGAATGGGAGAGTGAGCTCCAGTTTGAATATCTGGAATGTTGATTTCTATACCTATACCTTCTCACTGGCCAAGATTAAACGGTAGGGGGACGGTATTTTCTCTTAAGTTTCCCTGATCGCAATACAACTGACAAGGAGAATTGGTCGGAAGCTTCTAGGGATTCGAAATAAGGATTAAAGATACCCCTCTCTTTCTCAAGACTCTTCAGGACCATACCTGGTATACCATACGATGTGAGTACAGATGCACACCGATACGAGGCGGTTTTCAGAGATCAGTTTTGTTTCACTACTGGAACCCCAGGATTGAGCTAGGGCTATAATTGGAAGATAATCTCATTGAAAATTTGAAAGTAAAGAAAAAGGTTGATAAGAGTCTCAAAAATACAAGATAAAATAAAGTAGGGTGTAGAGTTTTGGATGTTGCAAAAAGGTTGAAAGTCATCAAACGGATCGTTGCGTTGACAAGGCTGGGATCCCCTTGGAGCCGGCGGGTACCCTAAACTCGAACCTGCCTTAGGTTTGTATACTAAAATATACTATTTGTACTGTTACAGTACCGGGCCGTCGGGTATTACCGTACTGTAAACTACGGTAGGGACCTGATGAAGTTATAGCGCATCTCTCATCGTTAGGATTCACATCTTTTGGAGGTTGACAGATAGGAAAGCAATTGGATTGCTGCTCGACCTTCATCTTTAAGACTCACCGGACCTGAACCTCTCCCTGGATCTTCTCCAACCGTGTCAAGCCGGTTTCTTGAACTGCTATCCCCAGAACGTTGCATCGAAGGATCTGATGCTGCATCCAAGCATCAATTCACGGCATATATCGCCCTTTACGTTCTTTACTTTCAGTCGAGACCGATTCTCCCTCACGTCACCATCCATTCCTCTACGGTTGTATTCCTTACATAACCTCGAGCGGCCTTTAAGAGGTAGTTATCCTCATGGTTCAGTCCTCGAATGATTTTTCACTTATTAAGTTATCAGCATTTTCCCCCGGACCTTAAAGAATAACTCGAGAATACTGATGATAGCTCGTCCAGTTCACGTCTGATGACTTTTCAAACTTGTTCTACGAAATCCTTGATGCCGTCCTCCGTCAAAATGCGACATATGCTCTCCACACTGAACACTAGCAGTTCCATTCGTTGGTGATCCGCAGTTGCGACTACGTGGCTAAAATTCGTCACTGCTTCCGTGTACCCCATCAAGGACGATTGTAGATTAAGAAAAGTTAACTTATAATGGTTGAATGGACTTGGAGGCAACACATTGGTCCCGCCGTTCTGCTATTGAGGCCAACTTTGATGGAAAGCGACACGCTCCTGAGTAACAGACTGGAACCCCTACAATAGATTTGATATACATTCTACCTTGTTCAAATGCGAAAATCGACGACTACAAGTGTTATTGGTATTCGTGAGAGTCCTAAGAGTCCAGCACCCAGTATCTGCTTATTCTGCTGTGACAGTTGAGCAAAAAAAGCTTTCCCTCCCGATGGATATCTTCCGAACAGTTCTTGACACCCATATGTCTTGGTCTTCTCGCTAGGAACCACTTTGATAGACACCATGTAGAAATTCAGCGATGTCTATATTCTCTCGACCCCTTTTGTTGGCACTCGACGAAGACCGGACTCCAAATCCAGGGTTAAGATAACTAATTTATCACCAGAGATATACCAAAGGGATATGTTCAAAACGCTATCTAACTGTTGCCTTGATTTGACTCTCGAATAACATCAGTTTAATCAACGTGGGGATTCGAAGTGATCTACTGGAAGACCGATTTTGAGCCACTACATTAGCACATGAAAAGTTCTCAAAGTGCGACCATGATGTGACCAATTAGCATCGAAAGGCTTATCTCTTTATAAGCTTCTATATATTCGATAGTCCTATGATATTTACAGTTATATAGATGGGATTCTGAGCACTTATAAACAATCTTACAAGCCTATATGAACAACGGAAGCACTTTACTTATCCATTATAGTTCGGCTCAGCTAAGTAGTGTTACTGGGGGTCTGTGGACTACATTTTCTGGCCCGATTGTGTGCCTATAGCTTAACAATGCTGCAATTCTCCAGAAACGGGTCCATCACTGCATAACCTAAAAGAGGTCATGACCTTATCCTGTCCATACCGGAGGACCAGGCATAGTATAATTCTAGGTAATTTCCTTAGCGAATCCTCATATCATAGAGTCTTGAGGCACTTACCTTTACGTCGTGCACCCCCCCCTGAGATGCAGGCGTCCACATCTTTCCAGATACGCTTATACCAGGATCTATCAGTTCAGAGTCAGCACCACTCTTCGATTCTCTCCTGGATATTCGAACCACCCACCATCATACGAATACGCTCCCGGAAACGCGACCAGCTCATGTTCTGCAGGCGCATTCCCCCCCTCCCCTGTAACTTCGATTTGCGCACATTCCGGGTAAAATTGCGGAGGCCACAGTTGCAGACTCAGGATCTCGACGCGCAGCAAATACTTCCCTTTCTTCAAGCCCGGCGGAATCTTGAAACTCCATCCGACCTTATCCTTCTCCGTCGCCCCCGTCAGTTCCCCCTGCTTCCATGAATACTTGATCTCATCAGGGTTACCCTGCCCGGAAATCGTCGCGCCGGGCTGCAGGCCGGATTCGGCGATCTTGAACCATACCTTCTCGCTGCTCGGATCGAAGCTACCGCAGTCGTCGCCGCAGGAGGCTAGGTAGGCAAATAGCGGACCCTGGTCGTGGTACCAATGGTGGTACAAACAACGGAAGTCGCAGACGTAGCCTGGAGGGCACACTCGCTCTTCTTGAGCCGGGTCGCAGTAAAATGGGAGACCCTTCCGGAACGTGAAGTTATTGGACCAGTGGGCCGTGATTTCGCCGCCAGCAGGGACAGAAGCGTGCAAAGAGCGCGAGCCGGGAGGTGCGCTGCCGTCGAAGTTGCAGGTCATGTTGGAGGATGTGATGTCTTCGACGGGCCAGATGTACCAGCGGCGTTGGATGGTTTCCTGGTCTTCTGCAGGCTCAAACCAGAGGTTTCTGTGGGGCTGGTTAGCAGATGAAAGGGGTGGAAGAACGAGTATAATAGGGACGATGTACCCTGGGTATGTTTTGCCATCTATTTCGTAGCTGTATATACCCCCGTGTGCATTGGTAATGGAGAATAGGGAGAGGAGAGCTGAAACAATGAGGTAGGATTGTGGTATCATCGTTCTGATTCACTACACGCCCAGTCTCTGAATATAACTTAAGATATTTCATACTAACTCCCTTGGAATGCCGCCGTACATATATATGTACTGCTTCATATCCAAGCACAATTCATCTCAGTACTACCTTTACCCTATCCTGTACTATACGACCAAAATATACCATGGTAGTCCACCCGAAATGTGTTCCGGTGCCCGAGAAGAGCGAATATATGGTAGCATAGTCGTATATAAGAATTCCCTAAAGGGTTGATATTGATACCGATCAATTCTGCAGGAACAAGGTAATTATATGATCAGTAGATAAATTGGTGAAACATATCCTCTCCTATAGATTCTTCTATGCGGGGAACCTCGTAGCCAATAGGTAATAAACTGCACTTTATAATTGGGTGCAGTCCAGGATTATATGATATACTACCC
Source organism: Patellaria atrata CBS 101060 (assembly GCA_010093705.1). Classification (NCBI taxonomy): domain Eukaryota; kingdom Fungi; phylum Ascomycota; class Dothideomycetes; order Patellariales; family Patellariaceae; genus Patellaria; species Patellaria atrata. The sequence goes on from MU006093.1 coordinate 197,319, forward strand.
GAATTCAGGGATCTAGGATAATCTTAAGGAAGCTTAACCGATTCTATAGCGCATTCAATATGGCCTTTTGTCATAAGGTAGTTTCGTTAGAGCTGAAGTGGAAATTAGTCCTTGTACTGGAGTTCTCCTGCATACTAATGTGGCCCTCTGAGCAGCCTGGATAATATAGCAGGTAAACAGCATTGATATGTTTGTAACTATTGTTTTTTTCTCATTAATCGCTAAACTGGTAGCGGACTTGAAGCATTGCACGCGAATCTTGCGGCTTACTGTATCCATAAACTAGGACCTGACAATACATCCATATAATCAAAGACTTTGTAGAGTACTCATTATGCATTTCTAACTAAGCTATTTCAAAAGGCCACTATTGGTGGCAAGCTCTCAACGCCTGCAAATGTATAGTCCGCATGACGCCGATAGATCATGTCGCCCTGTTATACAAATAGAAGAAAAATAAAAAGGCATCGACAAAGGAAAAAACGTGTCTCGTACCGTCAGAATTGACCTTTTGACCCCAGCTCCCCCTGTACTCACGGTACGCCATATTGTTCTTTATTATCGTCCAAAACTTACATTATACGCCATACAGAGAAGCAAATAGTCGTAAAAATCATAAATCATCAGCTTATTTCCCCTAGTTCTCGAACACATCGAGAACATTTGTCCACTTTCCAGTGGCCCTCTCCTCCCAGTACCCGTCTGGGCCAGTTTTGGCCCTCCAGAGCTCCTCCTGATCCTGATCACCGCCGAATCGTACAAACCAGCGGGGCCTATGCACATCACTGTGCTCTTCCATGACGCGGCGTCGTTGGCGCTGACGTTCTTCCAATTTCGCTTTCAAGGCTTCGGCACGGTCAACGTCACCATCTTCCAGAGCCCTTTGGTCGGGCCGAAGTCGACTATCTGTGATCGGGATCTTGTCCTTTTCGATAGGGGTAATCTCATTCAAAGCGGTAGCAAAGGGTGTGAAACCGTACCGATGAGACGCGTCATCAATGAGTGCGCCGGCTTCCCAGATGGTTTTGCCAGTATCGGACCCATTCTTCGTCAGGCGCAAGTGCGTAGTCCACTTGCCAGAAAGACCTAGGGGCAGCTTCGAGCCAGATGGATCGAAGCTCTGAACGGTGACTTCTTCGCTGCGACCCGCAAACATGCCTCCGGCTTTGAAAGTGGCAACTGCAGTATCTCCGGTGGTCTCGTTGAGGACGGTCATGGTGCCAACGGGTTCGACGTACTTTTCACCTGCAACAATATTACGAAGAAAGGAGGTTGCCAATGTGAAACTAAACTCTTCGTTGTTATCGTGGAAGATGATACGGACACGACCGTCGGTATTGATCTCAGCAGATTTACCCCAGAACTTCTGAAGCGGCATGGGGCTTTGGAGAAACGTCCAGTTCACATGATCAGCCTGGCAAGCTAGGCGAACAGGACGATGTGACACCTTTTCAGACACGAAACGGAAGCCCTTATCCTCACGAACGAGCTCATATGTCTCGCCAAGCATCGGATTGAATGGTTTGCGGATGGCGCGTTCCTTAGAACGAGCGTTTGAGAAGAGTGTGATGGAAAAAGCGGCGATAATCATGAGACGTTCTGGAGACTTTGCTCCAGCTTGGAATGCGTCGTCGAGAAGCTCAGAGTATTCTAATTGCTCTGCAGCACGTTGTAGGAGAGAAGTTGGCTCGTTAGATGTAACCGGCATAGCAATGTTAGAGAGGTCTTTCCCAACGTTTTTGCGGAGGAATGCAAGTATGCTAGGGGGTGGCCCATGGGCTGGCTTCACAGTATTACGCCGTGGAACAGGATCAAGTGGTAACGGAGTCAACGATTTGGGTGCTGTGATGACTGCGGATCCATGAGGCTTTCGGATGACAGCCTCAACACCGTCGTTACTGCTATCGTCCGCATCATCATCGTCAGTTGTAGCGTCTGTCTTCGGATCGTCGGTTTCGCTGTCGCGGATCTCGATAACATGTCCCGGCCGCGAAGTTGCTCTCGAACACCTTCCTTCAGAAGCGTCAAAGAACTCTTCATCTGGATCCGAGTCAATGCTACTTCTACTGGCGGACACCGGAGGCTGGCGCCGTTGCTTGCTTTCGGAAAGAAGTGTTGAAAGGTCGGTAACAACGGAATCTAGGTCGCGCAGGATTTCCATACAACGCTCATGGACATTCTCATCGACGTGGGAGTTATAGCTGCGTTTATCTCGTTTCGATATGTTCAGGCCACCAGTTGGGAGTTGAGGGACACTTGAAGGTGTGGGTACTGCAAGTTGTGCGGACACGCTGCGACGAAAGATACCAGATGGACTAGGACCGTTACTGCTCGACTTTCGCTTCCAGAATGGTAGTTTTTCGTTGGCCATCTTATCGGTTTCCTTGAAATAGTCCGCTTCTCCATCGGTAGGGCTAGAGGTTGCGCTACCACCACTTCCACTAGGTTTCAACAGTCCAAGACCGGGAGAGGCGGGTTGCAAGTATTTAGGATCAGTGTCTTTGGCTAGACGACGTATGGCATCACGACTGCCCACGATACGAGCGAACAATCCCTCAACTATGGTCCATTCCCTCTCTTCCGCAGGATTGAAGGGAACTGAATTGTTATACTGCGCCTGGCCGTCTGTGTGAAGTCTATTGTTCCCTCCTTCGGCTGCTCGGCTGATAGCAGCTTTCCAACCTTCGAAATCCCCTGAATCCCTTACTCTTAGATGCCACATATCTACACCAGAATCAAGGGAGATCTCATGCGCCTTATCGTTGATTGTAATTGCTGCGAGTGACAAGGGTATTGATCCACGAACGGCCGCAGAGTGAGGATGATGGTAATATGAGATGGTGCTCGTTTCAAAATCCAACGAGAAGAACCTATGTGCCCACCCTTGAGCTTTCTTGCGTCTCTTTTTCTTCATCACGCCGGTATAGACTGTAGGATTGGCTATACTTTGCTCTGGGGCCTGTCCCGGTTTCGAAGGTCGGAAAAAGGATTCTTGTGGGAGTGAATCGGTCGAATCGTATACCGAGAGGTTAGGACTGCCTCTTGACGTCAAATTTGTATTGATGCTTGAAAGGACTTGAGCGGTATATGGATTACGTCCTGCAGCACTGGGTGGAGCATTTTTTGGGTAGATGGTTAAGACAAGTGTCACCGTCTTGGACACTGTCTTGGAGAAGGTATTGTCGAAGACAAGTCCAAACATTCCTCCTTCATTATCAGGGACATCATAAGTTCCGGATGCGTATTTTTCCGCCTCGCATTTTCCAAGCCAGACAACGAGTCTTAATCCTTTACTTCGTAGTTTCTCGACGATGCTAGGAGTGTCTTTCAAGACATCCGATACCTTGCGCGGCCTTGAATTTTCGTCGTTCTTCGAAGGAAGTGAAGAATCGATGGCGGGAGATGAGGGATAGGATGGATAGGAAGTTCCGGGGTGTTTGAAAAGTCCAAAATTTAGAGAACGTTTGTGTGGTTGAATTGACCAGGAGATGGTATATCCGGCAGGCACATCGACCCAGCGCACAAGATAGTCCTAACGTATGAATCAATATCGGAGGAATCCAATGTGATCTAAACAGACGGAGTTGTCTCTAAGGTACAGTACCTTGCTATGAATTTCCAATTGCTCTCTGCTCCCCATTGTGACTGAAGTGACTACCTTATTCCCCTCGAGCTCAGCTGAAGGCGATTGCCTGAAGTGGAAGAGGCCGGATGCGTCAGGCACGAGGGGTCGGGTCGGGTAAGGTACCTGACTGAGATGGTAGGTACGGATAGGTAAGGCAACTACATGAAGGAGACGAGACGGGAGCTGCGACGGGAAGGAGTGATTGAAATACCCTCAGGTGTACCTGCTCATTCGGGTAGAAAATAGAATGGGGAAGGAAAGTTGGAGGTTTCGCTTGAAAAGTTCGAGGAAATGACGAGCCGAGTACAAGTTCCCTTGTCGGTAAACTTGACAGCCGTGACGCGAGGTGAGGGCAAAACCGGCGGGGAGAAGAAGAACAAGAAGATGGGACAAGGAGTAGTTCTAGTCCTATGTAGAAGTAACGGAAATGTCAACTTGTTGGATTCTATTCTATACAAGTCTTTTCCCCTTCAGCAGTAAGGTGAGACGGAGTGAGGGCAATAATCTGCATACGGTACATGTAACTGAACGGTAGATTATTGCACCGTGGCATGTTTTTGGCCGACGTGAGGCTGGTACGGCTGGGCATCCAACCCCCAGGGCAAGGGGGCAAGGGTGGTTTTTCCCTCACCAAATCAAAGGCCCAAGGCCCATAACAATCCCAAAATACCCCTCCCCCTCCCGTGCGGTGGGGTTGACCCTTTCAGCCTTACAACTTGAGCCTTGAGGAAGAACTTCAAGGTACTTCGTCAAGTACCTACTACTACTACATCTTGTCGCTTTTCCTAAGGTATAGTACTCGTCCATCCACAGTCCGGTGAACCATCTCGTCGCCAGAGATATGTGAACGCACTCATCCACGATTTGAAACATCATAGCTAGGTTTCCATTAACTGATAGTTGTCATAGACTATCATAATGCTCCGATTCCCCATTCGACGTTGACATAGACCGGATTACCAGCCAACAAATCAACAGGAACTGCTACGACGAGTACCGTATGCCAATCCGGATAGGGCTATCCATACGAGCATTTCCCTCTTTAACTACCTTACTTCGTACCCAACGATAGACGTCACAGATAAGTCCTCTTTTAGCCATCCTTCCGAGCCTGTCTCCGCGGCCAGTGTTCTTTATCTTTTCCTTTACCATGGTTGTCATTTACACTTCCCGTGTATTGAACTTCACTATATTATATTAACTCTTCGTGGAACCAGGCAGGAATCGGACTCTTGTCTCAAGTGAACAGCAAGGAAGGAGTGCTAGCGAACCAAGGGGGGGGGTACCACCAATAACATAATCCACCATCGAAACAACCACCAAAAGGAGCCAGCAATGGGTATAAAAATAGCCCAAGTGGTACCTTATACACTGTGGTGACAGTTGCTAAAACATAGTAAGAAGGTATGATATACCCGTTTTAATACCCGCGGACTCGTACTTGAAACCTCAGCATTAGGGAGGCTTTTAGTCGTATCTCCCCTTATGCCACATCAATACATCTAGTAAGATATCTACTAAATTATTACGTTGTTCATTACCTTAGTAGTAATGTCTCTCAATCCAGTTATGATCAATTATGTCACATCTATAACTCTTGTATTACGAAGTTTTGAATAGTCGTCTCTTATTTCCTAGTACTAAAATTCATACGCTCGACTCCTCAACGCAACCCATATTGTCTATAATCCATCCTACCCGTCAACAAGATGAGGGATAATGCACCGAGTGAAACCTGGTCTACGAAAGAACATTTCCTGGATTACAGCCCTGATAGTACAACATTCGGCACAACTCAGCCGCCTAGAAGCCCATTCACTAGGGAAACAACGTACCCTTGAGGCCTCAGTGGGCTCTTTATTCATCTCCCTGTGTTAGTTCAGTTCTATTAACCACGACAGTGCAGACTTGACGGTCTGATTTTGGAGTTAACTCTTAACGATGCCGTTCCCTCTAATTGAAAAACAGATTCAGTGATTATATCTAACAGTAATATAGAATTGCCACAAGATAGGCTTTCGACTTCCGGATAGTGATCACATTATACACCAAACAACCGCCATAAAAGTTTACCGGACTTCTCCTTCGACCACTCAGCATCAAAGCTCTTAACCCACCTAATCCGTCCATACCTAACGAGCAAAGGGTATATCGCTAATGACAAAATCAAAACGACAAAGCTAAAAAGGTGAAGGAAAAGTAGGGTTTTTGGAAAAGATCCCTTCACTATGGAAATCCACCACGGGCGAAGTCTCCATAAATTGTTGAATATGAGCGCTCCAATTGCACCATGGAAGAGCCAAGCACGACAAAAGTTTTCAAGTTTACGCACTCGGGGCCGTTTGAAAGGGTACCATGAGCGCGGCAGAGCATAGAGGATGAGCCAGATATAAGATGTCCAAAGAACAAGACAACCGGCGAATACCAGACGTACTTCGGTGCGGGAAATAATTTCATCGTTGCTGTCAAGAGTGATTGTGATTTTCGCAATCCTGTCCTTGAGCTGAATCTGCGATCTATTTTCGGTGTCCGAAAAGGAAAAAAGAGACGGGAAGGCGACAAATAGAGCATCGTGAACCATGCGTAGGCCAGCACTCAGTGTCATGAGGGTTGCATAGATCCACATTGGATAGGTGAAGTTCACTGGGCGGCGAGATAGATCCCGGGAAACTTGAGAAAAGTCTGTGAATGAACTCAGCACCTACCCCTGGCGCAGGTACATGGCAGAATTCGAAGGGCACAGAAGAAAGAAGGAGATCGGTTTATGATGTACTCACCAGAACGGATATGAATTCTGACAGGCCCTGACAGTCTAACCACACGCGTATGTACCGGCTCTATGGTATCCTCGAGTGTCTCAAGCTTATTGCGAGGGATTCTCTTGACTAATATAGCACAGTCGTAGTCCGCATATATGACTGTGTAAATGTAGGTCCGAGCGACAGCAATACCGCGAACCGGCGGGAGGAAACCAGAACGGGTCTCTTGCTTGAGCACCTGAAGACGACAACCCCTAAGATATTCGCCTCCTGTATCTAGCTCAACCAGGAAAACTGTTCTATAGTGAGTTTCCCGAGGGCTAAACGGCATACAATCGTCTTGCAGCGGATTGATATCCCAAAATTGATTAGAGTCTTGTTCATATAAGCGCAGGGGACTCGAAGCTAGATGGGATTTCTCCGTTAGAAGTATGCACAATGTCGAGAGTTGAGTATTTGGTCGCTTTTCTATGGAAATAGAGCGCTCTTTGACATCAAGAAGAGACTCGTCATCAAGCAGGTCATTAGATACTTCGGTCGGCACCCATCGATTGGACCTTTCCTGTAACTAAGACCGGTCATATCAGCTTTGGGATCCGTACAAGAAAGACAAGGAGTGGCGCCTTTATAAACCACGTACCGTTGACATTTTTGGGCCGGAGTTGTACAGTAAGGAGAGAGGAATTATCTTCAAGTTCGCAATGATACCGAGGAGGCGTAAATCTGGCTCAAGATCAAGAATGGAATAGCTGCTCAAACCTAACAAATTAGTCATGATAGATGCAAGATCTTCCTTTTTGGTAGTTGAGCGAGAAACAAGCGCGTTCCACACACGCACAAAGTCTGAACAGTCCGATCTTGCGGTCCGAGAAGCTGCACCAGAGAACCTTATGATAGTAGGTTTCCGATCAAGTTGCAACTCCGTAGCGCACAACCATGCAAGATGAGACGTGCGTCCATAGTTCACACAACTCCCAAGTGTTCTGCCTAAGGTTATGTTCGGCTTGATTATGGGACCTCGGTCAGGCCGTGATGGTGTTTTGATACTGACTAGCTCTAGCAGATCAATAACGGCGTCTTGGAATTGAAATAGGCAAACCGTGCTTAGGCAACCTTCGTTCAAAGTCCAGGCTCTTCCCATCCACGCACAGCACCAGATATGCGCAAGAACTTCAGAGTCTCTAATCGTCTTTGATTGAATTCGCTGCAGTTCATAGTCTAGGACAAGCACAGCCTTTGCGCCAGCATATATATAACCCATCCTGTCTATACATCGTTTACGGAGATCTTCATTTCCGATTGGGATGCAAAGTGTATCAATCCATATTAAGGATGAGAATCGAGTTCGAGGCATGTAAGACATATTAACGGCAAGTTGTTGGAGCTGACATTGCGGAATTGAATTCATCCTCAGGTTTCCTAGGCCATGAGACCATACGTGGGATATAGCAATATATTCCGTGGATGCTTTGGCGCTTACAACCTTAATCTCTGCACGGTGCGGGTCCCTTGTATCTAAGGATATCAGTGGTAGCATTCCTCTAGTGACTATGTCGACCACTTCATCCAACGGGGTTACAACACTGGCGCAGGTGCAGCCATCCGTTGTATGTTGTACATGATAATTCTCTATATCAACATCATTCGCGATACAGCTATTCTCAGAGCAAGACTCGTGTGATATAAAATCTGGAAAGTTGCTTCTGTCCAAGTCCAACAGATAGTGAACTAGAGTAGGGGAATGGAGGGACCAGCACCGCAACTGGAACGGGCACCAAATGCGCGTTAATGTTTGGGTCCTGAAGTATTTGCGGAAAGAAGTTCCTTGGATATCGTCTAGCCGGTATGCCTTCGGCTTGTAATGCAGCTTGAAATGTTCTCCTCGTCCATAAGAGATAAAAGCTAGCAGCAGCTGAACAGATATATTAATCTCGAGCAAGGGAGTTTGCTGGCCGATTGCACTTTGATCGATTTGCTTAACGATATTCTCTGCTCTGTAATAACAATGGCTCCATTTCTTCCACCAACGTGCGCTAAATCGACGTCTAGGAATTTTACACAGCTGTTGGAGTGTAATGAACGGTCTAGAGCCTTGAGAGGGATCGACTATGATAAAGTCCTTGATATTGAATGACGAGCCAGCAATGGCATGAATCAAACCAAAAAAGAGCCATGCTTGAATAACGGATGCTACCTTTATGGCGGAGAGTCTACCATCTAAACGTAGTCTTCCCGTACTGCTGATTGATAAACCGTGAAGGTTGGGAAAATTTTGGAAATCTTCAATGAGATCAAAAGGGGGCACTCTAGAGAAGTAGGGGACTCTAAAATTGGAGCGGGTAGAACTTGTAGAGGGGCTAAATAAGTCCATAACTAAGGTTGTTTATGCAGCCCATCTTAGAATATGAATTACAAAATGTTTTTCACCCATATGGTACTTTTCTTTGGACGTCAAGGCTAATAAAAGGGTCGCAACGTTTTCGCCGCAATTGGGAACCAGTAGATTGGACTAACCTGGAGCACGCCGATTAGCTTTGCGGCTACATTTCAAACATCGTTCACAACCTGCCCGGATAAGCAGAAAGGGGGCGGTCAAAACGTGGCGTCACATTGTTTAGGGCAGCCTCGGTGACGATAGGTCATTGTTGGTCGAGCTAAGCCATGCTTTATACCTACTGATAAAATATTTCATGCATATCGAACGCTTGAAGATTTTGCAAACGTATCAACGAATAGGAAAAATGAGACCACATACTTATCTGGAATTCTGCCTTTCCTCAAGACCTTGGCCTGGGGCTGCGCTCTCTGGAACTTACCCATGAACAAGTCGAAAGTCCAGAAAATGAGCGCAGGTAGCCGTTATCATCTTCTAAAAGTAGGCAACGAGCTCAGTGGACGAAAGTACCATGCATTTCGAGACACTTATCGGCCATAGAAGCACCGCCCGTGTGGGATTTGTGGTGGTGGGAAGCAAGTGTAGTAGGAGAAACCCACGCCAATTCCGCCAGACAGAGATGCCCAGTAAATAGCAGAGATAGAGAGTTCTGAAAACCTATGATGTTGTTTATAAATATCATGCCAAGTCGCAACGTGTGAAAGCATTCTCAGCTGAAAGCTCATCGTCAGGCTGAAAACATATCTTTGTCTAGAAGAGATGGCCGGCATGCTGGAACTAATGATGGATTCGCATATGGAGTCACCGAAGGACCGCAACTGCAAGTAAACAGATTCTTTCTTAGCGCACTGATGCTCTGTAGATGAAGGCGATGAGGTTACCTGGGGTGGTGGGGATGGAAACAAAGAGCGGGGAAGATGGAAAGGCGGAGATGATGAGGGAGGAGCGGGCATGGCGGGGTTAATAGAGAAGCAGGAGGAGCGGAAGTTCTTCATTCCCGTTATTTTGCCGTGTCCAAGCTTTGTGGTCGCACGCAACGCGCCTGCCGTCACTCCTTCTTCGCGGTCTAGTTCAAGGTAATCACCATATACACGTGCACAACCACCTGGACATTGTCCTCGACATTCTACTACTCCAGGATATTTATCATACACAATTCATTTTTGACAATCAATATTATTGCAGCACTTAGGTTACCCTGGTACTGTACTATGGGATGTCTCTTGATCTAAAGTTACAAACCTCAGAACGCGTCCCAAGCGCGTGCAAGAGAGCATATCAGCGCAACATCCAATTGCTCCGCAATCTCCATTGCGATCTTCTAACCAGTAGGAGATCGTTCTAACCAGCTTATAATCGATTCCATCGCGATGTATCTTCCCCGGGCGCTGCTATCTCACCTCTATACTCACCTACTTCGAACAACACACCCTCTATCTCCGCCTGTTCTCCTACTTGTAGCACTCGAACCAGATGCTCTTTGCGCGTGTCGAATTCTCACGGCACTACTGAAGCGGGACTATATCCCTCACAAGATTCAGCCGATAGCCGGGTACAATGACCTTTCACGCGCTGGTGAAGAGCTTGTACGACCAATGCGAACCACAGATGGGGGAAGTGGGGGTATCGTCGTCTGCCTAGGTGTTGGAGGTCTAGTCGACTTAGAGGACTTTCTCGGCATGGAGGAGGAAGTTGGAGGTGCTGGGGGGGTTGATGTCTGGGTTGTGGACTCGCGAAGACCATGGAACCTGGCGAATGTATTTGGGGGGGGGTTTCAAAATGTGCAAGAGGATGGAGAAGGGGCTCCATTGGTTAAAAATAAGCAAGGCATCGAGCAAGGCCGGGTCCTACAAAGCTTCAAACCCGGAGCAGGGGGCATTGTGGTCTTTGATGATGGGGATATTGAGGACGAACTTGCCGTGGAGAAAGAAGCGTACTGGGCGCTGGCCCAAATGCCACAGTTTGATGAAGATGAGGGTGCAGATGAAGACTTGAGTGACGAAGAAGAGAGCAAAAGCGAGCAAGATCTACCTATGTCTGGTCAAGCGGGGAGAAAACGAAAGTCTTTGCCGGATGACGATGATGGGATGGATAGCGAGGAAGAATTTGAGAGACCGAAGCAACGAAGGAGAAGTAATTCTGTAAGTACTTGATCGTAAATCACAACATTCCACAACTAACCCGGCAAAGTCTTCATCGCTACCTTCCACTCCGGAGAGACCCGCTCGTCGTGGGCTACTAACTACATCTAACCAGCATACGACGTCTTCAGACTTTTCCAGAAATGGTACCCCGGAAAGTAGATCTTCCCCACCTATGAACACTGCGAAACATCCATCAGCTCGCACTTTACGACGCCGGTTGCTGAAGTTACGACGTAAGCATGAAAGCGTGATACAAGAATACTCGTCTCTAGGAACTTCGTACTCGGAGCCTATCTCATCCCTTATGTACTCATTAGCATCGGACCTCGGCCGTGAGGACAATGATCTCTTATGGAATGCGATCGTAGGGGTCAGCAGTCTCGAACTTTACGGCCGTACACTGAATGGTGTTGGTATTAGTCCTTTATCCACGGCTGGGGGCTCTTCTGGTTGGAATGGTGACCGTGGAGAGCGCATCCGTGCTGTACTTCGTGATGAGGTTCGCCGATTAAACCCGACAGATTTGAAGGACATAGCTCGGGAAGCAAGCCTAGGGGATTCGGGAGGCGTAATACAGACGCATGCTCGATCACCAACAGATATGTCTATACGATTATCCCCGGAACCTCGGTTCTTACTCATTCGACATTGGAGTCTTTACGAGAGTATGCTTCACTCTCCTTATCTATCCGCGAGACTACACATCTGGAACGATAGTGGGAGAAGAAGACTTCACAAATTGTTAGCCAAGATGGGTGTATCATTGACGCAATGCAAACAAAGTTACACCCATATGGATATGGAGCTTAAACGAGGACTACGGGAGAGACTTCTGAAATTTGCACCAGTATATGGCCTCGACGGACTCGTCCCACCCGTTTCTTCCCGGAATGGAGACAGAGAAGGTTGGGGCTTCGTAAGGTGCTGGGGATGGAAAGCTTGCCTCAGTGCTGTTGACATCAGTGTTGTCATAGGTGCGATTTTAGAAGCAGGTGGTGCTTCAATATCCACGAGTTCAAGTGACAACCCACCCAACCCAGAAGATGAAGCCGACACAGAAAGCGTAGCTCAGGAACAGATTACAGCCCGCTTTTGGACGGCGTACGACGCCCTAGGGTCGGTCGACAAACTGACCTCGCATATCTCGACTGCGCAACATCTCTACCGTGCTATACTTCGGACAGGAACGAGTCTAATTGAAAAGAAGCAGATCAGACATCTACGTGCGTTTCGTATGGCTGTCGTCAAAGAAGGGCCAGACGTACAGCTTTTTACGCATCCAGGCGCTTTGACAAAACTCGCCCTCTGGATTTCGGAAGCTATTGCTGAGCAAGAAGGAATCAAAAGGAAAGGAAAGGGCGGCGAGCTTGTCGTGGCAGGTTTAGATGAAGCGAGGGGTGTCTACGTGGTAGTAGGTCTAGGAGGTGGAGGAGGTGTCGCTATCAGTAAGGAAAAGGAGAAACGGAAAGCAGAGAAGCGGAAGGAGAAGGAGAAGAAGAAGGAAGCGAGGAAATTGGAGAAGGACCGGGAACGTCAAGCGCGCCGCGACAGACGTGCTGCTAATGGCGATCTTGAGGAGAGTGACGAAGAAGACGAGGAGACAGAAGAAGAGAGCGATGACAGTGATAGCGAAAGCGAAGATGGGGAAGTAAAGGATACAATCAAGAAGAGAGGTCATGGGAAGAATCGGTTCGGTCACGCTTTCAGCGAAGTTATCGAGGAAACGGGAGCCAGGGTCAAAATCGACAGCTTCGAACATTGTGTAGTCGAAGTCAAGAAAGAAGATCTAAGTGGATTTCTCGAAAGTCTGAGCATGAAAGCTGTGGTGGGATAGGGGTGGATTGTCTATCTAACATGGCGGCATTTGATAGTTGAGGTCGGTGTTGGCTTCCATTGATTCCGGCACTATTCCCCTCCCTTCGGCGGACATGTCGTATATACCTTAATCTTATGAATGTTATTGAGCATACGAACCTTTTTTTACGGTCTCGTTCTATTCTCTATCTATATAACTTACCTTTATAGCGAATCTCGAGCCCATATCTCCGATGTCGCTATGCAATGCGTTCCTAAATTCTGATTAGCCGACGATCAAACGCCCTGTACAAAACTGTGCTCTGCTTTAGAAATCGTCTTGTATTTCTGTATCTCAGTCCTTCATACTGTTTTGTTTTCGATTCTTTTCCGCCTCGGATATTTAATAGTTCATTGAGCCATTAAGTTGCAGTTACTCTATGCCAAAGACTTTTTAAAAGGCAACATGAGAACGATACTAACCAATGGACGTTTACTCGTCTATCAACCAGAGAGTAAAGATATTGAAAATGGGAAGAAGGCATTTGCAAACTCCATGATAATCGAGAATGGCCAGATCATGCACATAAGGAGCTCCGATTCTAGTGAAATCAAGAAAGGATCTGAAGAGCAAGGAGTTGATACACAAGATCTGGAAAACCGCATTGTTCTTCCAGGCTTCATCGATGGGCATGTGCATCTTCTTCTCTTCGGTCAAGGTCTCAAAAAGCTCAGTCTCAGGCATTGCACTTCCCTTTCCGACATAAGGGCCACCATCAGAAGCTACGCATCAGCAAACCCTCAGCTCAAGCGTATTCTATGCACGGGATGGATGCGCTGGATGGTTGATGAAGAAGCCACAGCGGCTGCTCTCGATGATCTAGATCCGCGGCCTATCCTGATCGATTCTAAGGATCTCCATTCTACCTGGGTAAATACACAAGCATTAAGGGAGCTGGGCTGTTTATCATCTCCCGATCTACCTGGCGGGAGCTTCTCTAGGGACGCAGATGGTAATCTTACAGGACAATTACACGAAACATGCGTCACCACAATCGTCTGGCCGTACCTAGCACGTGTAGCTAGCCTGCAAGAGAACTTAGAGGCACTGAAGGCTGCCTTTCTCGCATTTCTCAGCGCGGGCTATACCGGTGTGATTGACATGGCCATGGACGAGATCGCATGGTCCGCTCTCCAAGAATACCGCCAAACCTCCGAACTCCCTATTCGCGTAGCTGCACATTGGCTCATCACGCCCTCCCTCACCGAAGCCGAGAACTTATCACAGGTAGATCGGGCAATTGAGCTCTACCAGCAATACAACCGCGAAACTAGTCCGTGGTGCCGCATCGCCGGCATAAAAATCATAACAGACGGCATTATCGACGGTTGCACTGCAGCACTCAGTAAGCCCTATACCTCCAACGGCGCGGATCCAGGACCCTTCTGGAACTTCGAGCAACTCGCTCCTCTCGTACGCAAGGCAGACGGTGCTGGCTTACAGATCGCGCTTCATGCAATTGGTGACGCTGCTATCACCATGTGCATCAATGTCCTTGAGCAGCACGCCAGCCCTGGACATCGACATCGGATCGAGCACTTAGAGCTCGCGTCGCCCGAGGACGCAGCACGGCTTGGTAGACTTGGTATCACGGCATCCATCCAACCCGTACACGCGGACCCTGCAATCTTAAGAGCATGGCCAAGTCTCCTAGGCGACGAACGCTGCGAACGTGCCTTCGCGTACACCGAGTTTGCAGAAGGGGGTGCTAACCTTGCCTTGGGTACGGACGCGCCTACAGCACCCAACTCTGCATTTGAGAATTTGTATATTGCTACGACAAGACGGTCAGCTAGGGAGCCGGCGCTGGAGGACATGGTGAATGAAAAGTTTGCGTTGGGGTTGGAGCAAGCTGTAAGGGGTGCAACCTTAGGGACAGCGTATTCATGTTTCATGGAGGGGGAAACTGGGAGTTTAGAGGCGGGAAAGCAGGCAGATTTTGTACTTGTTGATGGAGTTTGGGAGAAGGATTTGTTGTTAGGGTTCAAGGCTGTGGAGACTTGGGTTGGCGGAAGGAAGGTGTATGAAGCGTGAGATAGCTCGCTCAAAAGGGACAACCAGATTCGAGATATCCAGACACTTCTGATTAGCATCAACCGAATATCTTACAGGAACGGTTGATCTATCCGACCATGGTTTCATAAATCTTTCGTGTAAGCGGCGCCTCACTCACTTGTACTATAATGTACGTACGGGAGACGGCTTTAACATTCACTGAGATTATGTTTGAAGAGAACCGTATAGAGGGTCACGCCGTGATGACACATAAGACTATGATATCCGTGTTAATGTACGGAAGGATGTTGATGATATTCGGGCCGTGTTCAGAATAAATTACCGTATCGGATACGAAGTTCTACGGCTTAAAGACATTCCGAACAGCAAAAACTATCATCCTAACAGAGCCGTGTACGCACAATCATAACCTCATATCCTTCGAAACCTAGAAAGGTCTTAATTCCTGTTCTCACTAGGATTGTACGGTACTATTGATGTTACGAGGACTTCTGTTGCTGGAGAACTAGTTCTCTATCTCCGTGATCCAAGGGCGATGAGCCTAACCAGAACTACCGCTCATTGATGATGTTCTGCTCTTACTAAAACTCACTGATCACCATCTCTAACTCACATCTGCACTTTATCTCTTTTCTATTAGTATGCTCTATATCTCATATCCTCTGTCAATTTCACGTTTTCGCGTAAGAAAAATCTAACGTTTTTAGCGGTTCCTTCCTTCGACATGACCCTACAACGACTCCACCAGCTTCATAGGAATAATATCAACACCATCATTCATTCACCTCTCTCGGAGATATCGGGATCTTTGGGGGATTTGGGTACACTTATGCCCATTCTTACCGCTCTCACAGTCACTCGTTCTATTTCCCTAGTCCCTACCCTTCTGGTGACTGGGATAGCCAACATCCTCACCGGGATACTCTTTGGTATTCCACTACCTGTGCAGCCTATGAAGACTATTGCATCAGTATCTATAGCAAGGAACTTTACGAGAGAAGAAACCACCTCGGCGGGATTATTCGTAGCAAGCTGTGTCGCATTTCTCAGCATCACGGGATCTTTGCGATGGTTTAGTCAAGCGATTCCAATTCCCGTCGTCAAGGGGATACAAGTAGGAGCAGGGCTAAGTCTAGTCATCAGTGCAGGATCAAATATGCTTCAACCTCTCGGGTGGGTGACGCCGTCTCGATCGGATAACCTGATCTGGGCCATTGTCGCCTTCCTATTACTACTTGCAGGTAATAGGTTTCCACGATTGCCATATGCCCTCCTTGTATTCCTTTTCGGCCTTCTATTCACTAGCATAACTTTAAGAACTTCTACACCCGTTCATTCTCCTCCAGTCCATCATGGTTCCCTATTGGTACTTCCCACATGGTACACTTTTATTAGTTCTGCTTTATCCGCGGGTCTCGGTCAATTACCCCTGACCACACTCAACAGCATCGTTGCTGTGTCACACCTTTCTTCTGAGCTTCTACCTTCCTTACCCGAACCTTCCCCTGCGTCTTTAGGAATTTCAATCGCAGTCATGAATTTGGTGGGCTGTTGGTTTGGTGCAATGCCAGCCTGTCACGGTTCTGGAGGACTAGCAGGTCAATATCGCTTTGGAGCCAGGAGTGGCTCCAGCGTTATAGTACTCGGATCCTTGAAAGTACTTCTTGGTCTCTTATGCAACTTGTTCGATTTCGAAGACGGTGCCATTGGTTTACTCCATCAATTTCCGAAGAGTTTTTTGGGGATAATGGTCGTTGCAGCGGGTTTGGAATTAGCTAAAGTTGGGGAATCGTTGAATGTTGGTGCAAGAGACTTATGGGAGCATGCTGAGCTGAACCATAGCGGTAGAGGCGCAGGTGATGGAGAAGGTACACTGTTGAAGAAATCTCGCGAGCCAGAAGAGAAAGAACGAAGAGAGCGTTGGACGGTCATGTTAGCTACCGTTGCAGGACTATTGGCTTTTAAGAATGCTGCTGTAGGATTTGGAGCGGGCATGCTATGGCATTGGGCCCAGAAGGCGCAAGTACCGCTGACATTGCCGTTAACTAGCAGGCTTCATCAAACAGGAATACGTCGAGATAGTGAAAGGACGTCCTTGTTAGACCCAGGGTCGAGCACAGAGTCGCAAGAGGGGCGGTTGGTATAGGGTCAATGGAATGTTCATATCTCCTATCTCTTCTCCTATCAGGACATTCCCATACTGTGTACATTCCAGTGACGTCAAAGGGGGTTGAGGGTCAAAAGATTAGGAGGGCCTTTCCGTATAGATGGCTTAAGAATATACAGATTAATGTCTGCAAATCCTTGGAATTCTCGTAGTTGTTCAATTCGAACTAGATGTATTGAGAAAGCTCCATGGTGGTAGATAGGGGGCCACTTGGTGAATATTCAAACAGATATATTCCTATTTAATTTAGAAGTAAGTTTAGTTTAAGAGAGATAATTCCGTAATAGAATAATCATGCATGAGCAACGAGAGAGAAAGATTTTCTTGATACAGTACTGTAATGTGGTGGAGTGCGGGCGTGGTCCACTGCAGGTGCGGGTCAAGGGGGGGTTCATGGTGTTGTCCCCGCCGAATTTTAAATAATTGTACACCTCAGTACTGTCGGGTACGTACAGTTCACATCCCCCACCGTCGATTCACCGTACTTCGACAACAGTCTTTGCGACTATTTCTTTCAATCACTCCTTCGACTCGATAATATCAGTCTCTCAAAGATCCAATAGACCGTTACCATGGCGAAAAAGAACGCTGGGGAGAATAGTAAGAAGGTAGCTGGGAACGCGCGGAAGGCCGAGGCTGCGGCGGCAAAGCAAGCAGTAGAACAGCAGAAAATAAGTGCTCTGGAGAACGATAAATGGTCAAAGGGATCAAAATCAACGGCGAAAGCGTCAGTCAACTTACTTTGATACATTTCGGCTACAATTTACTGATAAGTATTAAAGTGATGCCGCCGCAGAAAAGGCCGCCGAAGCAGCACGTAAAAAGGCAGAGAAGGCAGCATTGCTTCGGGAAGAAGAGGCTTCTCAGCCTTCAAAACCAAAAGGAGCTGGTACAAAGACAGCACAGAAGAAGAACGTCAAGCCAGCTTCTTCCAGTCTCGATGCGGCACTATCGTCCTTCGATGGTGCCAGCCCCTTGAACGCTTCTGGCATCGACAATGCTCTCGATGCCCTGTCTCTCACATCAAACGCCAACGAGAAGGTCGAAAAGCACCCAGAGCGACGATTCAAAGCGGCATACACGCAGTTTGAGGAACGAAGATTAGACGAGATGAAGGATGACAAGGGGCTTCGACGAAACCAAAAGGTAGAATTGATCAGAAAGGAATTTGAGAAGCATCCAGACAATCCGTTCAACCAAGTCTCGGCAAGATACAACAGCACTCGAGACGAGATTTCTGAGCTTAGAGCGCAGGAAAAGGCAAAGACAGAAGCGAGGCTGGCGGGTCCCAGTTAGAATCAGAAAACTAAGCATGTGGGGGAAGGCCGGGTTCAAGAGTCGGTGTGGATGTAGACTTTATTACCATAGGCACGAAGATGGGTCTCTCTATGGGGAAGACGCTTGAGACGGTAGAATGCGGTCTTTTTGGGCATGGTATATATGCACGCAAGAAGATGAAGCGCTCGAGAAGGGATAGAGGTTGAACAACGGTTTGGACTTTGGTGGGATAGGATAGTAGATCCGATTCGAAGGGATCTCGCCAAGTTCCTTCTCTTCATTCGACATGGATTCGGTACAACAGTATACCGTACGGAAATATACTAGAAGGATGGCAGCATTTTCCATGGTCAACGACATAGACAAACAAGTACAATATCATACAGTACAACTATGGACATGCGTTGTACAATAGAGTACCTTTGTACCCAATGGTATAACTGAGCATTGCAGTTAGCATATCAAATTCGGAGTAGCTCGTGCTTCACTTTTAACAATAAGAAGAGAAAAATGCGCGGAGGCAGGGCGGCCAATACTATACAGTACTCTACTGTCATCTACAGTATAGATCTTCAAGTGGACCTGGCCGTGACAACACATCACACTCGGCGCCGGTCCATCATGACTTGCATACATAAGTTCTAGTTCTACACCAGTGATACCGTAGAGACGAATCACCCGCCCCTGTTTTCTTTCGTAGTTCTGATCAGTTTCGGGTCTCGCAAAGGGTCCCAGGTAAAGGATGACAGTCTATGATTTGCCATCTGTTTCTCTCTGACACCGCTATGCATGTTGCCATCCCGCATTTGTGGCATCACTGCTACTCTACTGTACTGTACTGCCGCCTCAACTTCAAACTTAGGTTCCGTTCCTCAACAGCCATGGACATGAACCTCCACTTTCGATGTCTTGCTTGTCTCGCATATCCCGACTACCTTCACCTTGGATAATCTTTAATCACCACCCTTCGCTTTTACTTGTGCGTTCTCATACCATACGCATTGATTTTTAACGAAACCCTTCTCTGAGAGTCGTACGGACCTGTAACGGAGCAAACCTTCTGCATAATTGTCCATCCTGATATGGATACACACCCAAGCTGTGCTATCTGTAGCGGTCCTGCTGAACCGGAATGTCCTTGTGAGTCTGACAGGCTTCAGATCGCTGTAAAACAAGCTGAAGGGAGAGCGTTCGATAAGAGACTACAGGAGATCCGGTATGTCGTGACCGAGAGTGCATCCCTACAACATGATCACTTCTTCACCTCTGCTACTTTGCCCGCGGTTGAAGTAGTGTTCAGTTCGATATTCTGATAATTATAAGGTGGTGCTAACTCTTCTACTCCTCTAGGGACTGGGTCGTCGAACGCTCGCGAGCCTATATCGTCCAATCTTTTACCAGTCTCACCAACTCACGCAAAGTAGCACATGCAACCTACCTGACTTCCCTCCCTTATTATTCCATATATATGCAGTACGGCGGCCACCCTCCACTTCATCCTGCCGCCCTGCACCATCTAAACCAACAGATCCTAGACGCAAATCATGAACTCAAGCGCGGTATCGATGCAGACTGGCGTGCCTCTGTCATGCGTTACCCGGAAGTACTCGATTATTATTACTCACTCATCGAACTAAGGATGCCTAGCGACAAAGCAAGCAGCGTAATAGAGGGCCCAAGCGGATATAAGGATCGCGAGAAGGATGTCAAAAGAGAAAAGAAGAGAAGGAGCGAGAGAGAAGTGACGGCACCACCGATGGAGAGACCTAGTGGCAGGAGAAGAGACAGTGGGACTGCGAAGTTGAAGGCACCCCCGGTGGTTCCTACGCCACCTATTATGCCGGGAGGGTACGGTGGATCGGGTGGTTATTATGGGTATTAAAGACATAATCGACCTAGGAATTGGGCTATATGTTGCCCACAGATGCCGACATATCGCACTGGACGTGAGAGACATTTGATGATTGCAATTCACGAGTTTTGAAATTGATAAGCATGGCGATGGCGTATTGTAGCTCCTTGGGCATCTTTTTCTTTTTCGTTTTTTCTGGCATTCAGCACTACGTTTTCTACTATTCTCTTCTCATCTTTCAATGTGTCTTTCCATTTAGACCTATCTGTCTACTATTTCGGTGTTGTAGGACGTTTGAAATTCCTACAAGATGGACGCTGATGTACATATTGCAATAATCAATCTATCAAGTGCTAGAGGTTTTTCTTACTTATAGAGAGCGACGACTGTTATCACATCCTGTTGCTTGGTATTATGCTAGTATATTTTAAAAATACTCGCGAAACATACTTACGATGGAGGCATGATTTTGTATGCATGCTCACCTTGTGGTACGGGTGTCTGTTATAGCGGGAAGGTGATATTACTATTCCTAAACGTCCTTTCTCTCCATCTCAGTTCTCGAATTCGGGTACACCTTTATTAGCCTTGTAGAATCTTTATGAATCCCACGCCTTCTTCATCAACATCTTCTTCTTTAAACACCCCGTTATCCCTCTTTCCTTCTGGATGGGCTGTATACGGAATCAAAAGACCTTCCGTTGGCTGCCACAGACTCCCATCCTTGTACGCTCAAAGTTTCGAATAACAACTTCAGGAAATCGACAATATTGTCCTCTGAATCAAAGGGTAAGACCTTGCCCTACAGATAAGACAACCCGCATTCCAAAAGGTCTGGTTTGTAATGCTTGGAGATCTTCCTCTAAACGTGACCCTTTCCATATGGTCGGGTGAGACTCCCGAGCAGATTACGTCAGTAACTGTTCAAACAAAACCCCTTCATCAAACAAATGCCTCATGAGTACCTAAACCCTGATCACTTTCAATTCTGGCGGCAATAGCTGAGTAGTGGCATTTCCTTTGTCATATTTCCTTCAGTCAAATTTCTTATCAGTCAAATTTCTAAGTCCTTAGTTCGAGCCCCGGCTCCGCCAGAATATAAAGTTAAATGCGTTCGCCGGGTCATAACTTTCCCTCTACGGAGGTTTTCTTTTGCAATTTCTTTCCCGCTTTTTTTTTTTTAATCCTCTAAGGTTTCGAGTATGAAAAGAGCCAGAGAAGTTGAGGATAGAACATCACAACCTCCTATAATATCTAATACGCATCTTTAAACTCAACAACCACCTATCTCCGCCGTCCACAGCATGCAATCCATCTAATAAACTAATCTTTCATCTTTAGAACCGCATGATTCTCCATTTTTATTTCAATTGTTTTGCCATAGATGTGCTTTCGGCTGGTTCTGGTGTTGTGACTGGAAATGCCATCCGCGCTTCACACCCATCTCCTCTCTCTTGATAATCGCTAACAAAACGATGGTCCGATTATGCCCCTCAGGATATCATGCATATCTAGGCTTGGACAGTCAGCTCCTATTTGACTTATATACGTTCAACTTGGTGGATCAATTCATACAGAACTGCCGTGTTTGACTTGCTCTACAGTCCTCTTGCACGACATTGTTCAAGGACCGTTTCAGAATTCGAGTGACCTCCCAACCGCTGTTCATACCTCTTATGGTGAATATCGGAGTTCAGGAGTTCCGCGTCAGTAAATCGTCATTCGTGCTCAATTTGATTCCACGCTCGATAGAGCCATTGCAGATGGACAGAGGTCATGGTTGCGTTCGGGGTAGTAAGACTAGGGTGGCCGACCAGAAGTTCGAGAGGATGCGGGTAGGGATGATGTTGGCCAATTGTGCTGGTGGTTGGGGACTGCGAAGCCATCGTGAGGTCGGGAAATCTCTCGCTGGCCTTCTACCAGGGTCTTAGTCGACACATATTCGATCTTACTAATCGAGATGTTATACTGCTCTAGTTCATCCACTCTTCTCTTGGACAAAGATCGTTCCGGATGGAATTGGAACGGTCTCGCTCGCAATTGCTGGTTCTTGTAAGTCTTCTTTAATTCATGCTGGCGTCAGAGCTGTTTCCACCCACAAACTTCGATACAGGGCTTTAGTGCGCTGCATCAGATATTGTCAAAACTGAAATCATGATAGTACCGGCCGTTGCGATGGTTGATGAGTGTACGCCTCACCATCTCTCCCACAATTCGCATTTCTGTTATTACCAAACCACTGGTTTTCTTCTTCCCCTTCCAGGCAAGAGATAATGATCATTAGCATGACCGCTGTCCCGGAGCCGCATGTATTTTCAGTCCAACGTGCCTCCATGGTTAATATACGATTAGCCCAAATGTACCTGTTCAACAACTGAAGGTCAGGAGGATCTCCGGATGCATTTCAATTCGAACTAGATCTAACTTTCCACCTGAAATAGCTCTATGTGCATTCTAACGCTGAAAGAGCTGTGTGTAAAGGGCATTTAGTTAGTCCCGAACGGATGCTCTATGACCCAGTCAAGAAATTTCTTTCACTGTCCCCGTCTATTCGCGAAAGAAGTTTAGTCATCATACCACTAGTGTTCAATACACGTGTGGATATCGACTAGATCATGAGTATTCCTTCCACCACACCACCACTTTCTGCTTTGAACGTTACTGTAATGCAAAATCGCGTTTAATAAGCGTGGGCTACCGTTGTCCTTGCCGGTTCTAATGATCAAATGCTGGATAGCAATACAATAATCTTACTACTGTAACCTGCTTATCCCCACTCGAAAATATTCTCCCTGGAGCGAGATATTCTGCTTTCTTCAACTGGTAGAAGCATTTGCGAGCTCTTTGAAATTGTATTCGGAGGCATATATATTAGAAAAGGTACAAAAAAGAGAAGACACACTCCGATCTCTAAATGCTTGCTGAACAATTACTGATGGACAGTCGAATCTACTGTATCGTAAGTTTTTTAAGTATATCTGTTTAACGACCATAAAAATCCGACTGGATCGCTCAGCTTAATCTATTACGTACGGGGTATAGCCCAGATATATCCGTGCAGACGCATGTTGCAAACTGAATGCATAAATTCATGAACGTCGATCTGTTAGCCGAAGGTTAAGATTCGACAGTGAAAGTCGATAGGGACGTACAAAACACGACTATCATTTGAAGATTTTAGCTACTACTGGCCCAAGCCATGAAACTAACCGGGAAAAACCTCGTGTAGAGATGGCTTTAGCGTCCCTCATCCACCAGTCCTTCGCTTAAAGCACGACGAGCAGCCACTGGGACTGCCACTGGTCTTCAGAATCCAGTCTACACGATGTTAGATTATTAGTCTGATAGGATTTGACGTTTTGTATAGTACCTCATTTGAAGGGTTGTATACTCGCCTTCGAAGAATATCGTTTGCTTTCCCACGGACACTTCTTCTATACCGGAAATTGCATCCTCAATGCCTGATGCGGAAACCTAAATCTTCGTCGATTTCGGGGTACATGTCTCTGATCGATTTATCAAGACTCCAGTTGTCAGGATTTGTGGCATGTTCGATGAAGGCGTTTGTCAGAACGCGGCGGCCAGTGAGAGAGTCTACGCTCACAGCTGATTCGATACTGTACGGCCATCCAACACTGGTTGCTCCACTGTGCAGGGTTCCTGGCGAAAGCCAGTCCCTGTACTGGCCCAAAAGAGCTTCTCTAATAACTGGGCTGGGGGAAAGGTGGTTAGGAGCAAAATCTGAAGAATGTCCTCATGAGAACTTACTGTGGAACTAAATCCAGCGGCATCGCATGAGGGAGACAGCGTTGATGCCTTGTTGGGCGAATCATTGGAGGCATTAATGCGTACAGCTCAGCCGTGGGTAAAATGTTCCAGCGCATATAGGCCGTATACAGAGCACAAGAAGCCAACAGGACGAAGATGTCGAAATCGCTTACGCTCTTCAAAACCTCGCAGGCCCATGAGTCCGCATTGTGAGGTGGGTCCTGATCGTTGCGATCGCGAAAGAAAAGCTCGACGTCAAATTGAGGTGCGTGACCAATGACAACATGGGCTGGAGTTCCGTTCGCGATCATCTTTCTCGCTCCATCTCGAAAACTAAAGAACAAATTTGACATTGGAGTATTATCCGACCAGATACATGACGGAATGGCGTACTCGTGGGTCTGTAAGTTGAGCATCTGTTGAACCTGTACATCCATAGGGTAGTGGTTTGCTTGGACAGCACTTGATAGAGGGAGGTTTCCAAACCGGTGCACTGCACCAGTGGGTAGTTGGCGCTCATGCCATTCATAGCGGGCAAAGGGGTAAGTGGAAGATTCAGGACTGTTGGAAGGGGAAGGCACCGCAGACTGCTACGTGTCAACCGAGCACAGAGACGGTTGAAGAATCAGTAAACCACATACCTGGGTATCATCAGAAATGCCGGCAACTCGGGCGCAGGAGAATCTCTGGAGCAGCTCAGCTTTTGCGGCTTGAGCTTGAGGGTTAAGGTGACTGGTCGCAAATACCTGAGATTCTTGCGGAAGGTCTTCCGTTGCTGTGGAGGTTATCTCTTGCCCTGCGTGAGCAAGAGCCGGAACCCCATCAGCAATTCCGCCTTCCTCGAACGCATCAGTTGCACGGTGTTTTCCCTGTTGCCGACTAGATCGGGCCGTGGCATTCTCATGCACCGGCAACTGATAATTCTTGTTGAAGCGTCTGAGGATCTCTTCTGGCGGTTCGTTTGCGGTTAATTGAGCTAGAATGTCGACCCTGACGTCCGTCGAACCAGAGCGCAGGTGTTCGAAAAGGGCCTTGTAGGAATCTAGCTGTTCCTGAAGCTCCCTATTGGCACGATGGATGCTCTGACCTCGGGTCTCTCCAGCTTCGGCGATGTAAACACACTTGGTGCTGAATTGAATGCATTTTCCACATACAGGCCGTGATCCATCACACTAGCGACTGTTGAGTGCACCGATTTAGGGGAATTGAATTGCAATAAGGATACAGGATGAAGAAATGATTTACCTTGCTTTTCCGGCTGCGACACTTATCACATGCGACTTGAGTGAGTTTAGTTCTCTTTGCCACCGATGCTGATATCGATGACATATCGTCGGCTTCTCTGGTTGCCATGCTCTGTGATGCATTCCGATTCCGAACCGATGACTCGGATTCAGATGATCGGGTGGACGGCGGCATACAGTGGTTTTCTATGTTAGCGCGGTTATGAAAGAAGATGGAGGAAGGGTTGATGACTGGATGGTATGTACGGAGCCAGGACTCCGCCGTCCAAGGAATACAGAAACAGGTTAATCTGGAAATGTGCGCTCAAGTAAAGTGAATGTAAGGTAAGTTTAGCGGGGTCGGCTAACAATAGGTAAGTTAAGTATCCTAAGGGGAAAGTAAGTACAGTACCGACTCGGGTAGATAATAGGTGATATAAGGAAGAGTACAGTAATTGTCTTACATAAGGTAACTATAAAGTATACTACAGCCCAGTAGTTCTACTAAGGCGCAATAACCCATGGATACAGTAGCCCGAGTGGAGGAGGCAATATCTGAATAATAAATTTCAGTCAGGCTACCTATATGATGTCATATCATAGTTCTAGTCCTGACCAGAATGCCTATAGTACGGAGTACATCTAGGAATAAATGAAACTACCTTATAGAGCTACGAGCATCTTGGAAAACGGATACAAAAGTTCAAGAGGTCAAGTTTATTTCCTCCAAGTAACAAGGTTTATAAGGACAGAAATTAGAGGATAGACCATATTTGATTGGTCAGATTTGATATCATCCCCGCTCCCAGTCGTGTCGTGAGCGACAACGTAATCTCCTAATAAAGTTAGTGTATCTATCATTGTTTACGTGGCGAAAGATTGTTACGGAGTGCTTAAGAGAGTAGTGGTTCGCAGCAGTGAGAAACAGAGAATAGAATCATCTTCAATACACTATTATTAGCTAATAAGAATAGTGATACAATTTGATATTAAAAGAACTTTTTTCTGACGACTTGCTAGGCTTCCAATAGCTACATTACGTAGTTACAACGCTCTATAGCAAACTTCGTATTGAATTGGATCACTATATCACAGGATCAAGATCTATTTTATATTGTGCACACCATACTGCCGTAAAGAGAAAGTAGGTAGCTAGGGAGTGAAACGTCTCAAAACTTACGGTAATTATCATACCGAATTAACCATTGCTACTTCGACAGGAAAGAAAGAACTGCCAAAGACATGGCATCAGTACCAGCCTATAATGTACGTTCGATATTCGGTGCGAAGAAGGGTTGATGATTCTTCGGTATCTCGCCCTCAGTATCTCCACTTCCGCCAAAATTCCAGTAGGTGTATGGGATATTGTGTTTAGACCCAAGTATCGAGGAGTCTTTCACATGCTCTCGTTAATTTTATAGGGACCAAGTTCAAGCCGAAATAAGAATCAAACACTTGCTGGATTCGAGCGGTAATAGCTTGGTCGTTGCTGGTTAATGGTGCGCGTACCGAAACCTTGGAACGACGGGTCTTTGGGTGTTCCAACGGCACGGCATTCTTCTCTGATCTTTTGTTCGATGAGCTCCCGAGCTCTTTTTTGAACACTGGGTCGAATGCTTCTCACGTCGAGTAGAAAATGCGCATACGCCACATAATCATTCCTGGAATCCCAGCGTGGAAGCCCCAACATGCTACTGAAAAATCATCGTCCGGTTCGATACGCTGAGGAATATAGTCATCGAGCTGGGGAATGGTTCTCATGGACAAGAGTATCGGGTCAACGCAAGCTTGAGGGTTAACGCTCTGGCAAGGTCCACCAATAACGCGGACATTGATGGAATCTGCGGCGACCAAGACGGGGCCTGATTTGACCGCTCTTCAGCGGCACGACATATTGGCCGAGCATAAGATCTGGAATAGAGACCATCATCAACCATCGCTTGAGCTTCCCCAGTTTCTTCTTCGGCAGGCTGAAACAGGGTTATCAGAGTTCCGCTCCATCGTTTCTCTGCTGCCTTGATAAGAGCTGATGCGGCGAGCAGTGAAGCCATATTCATGTCATGGCCGCAAGCATGCATCACCGGACTTCCTTACCGTAGCGGTCAATCATCCGTTTGGTACTTCTGTAAGGGAGGTCAGTCTGTTCTTCAATGGGAAGAGCATCTAATTCCGCGCAGGTTAGGACGGCCTCTCCCGGTCCATTCTTGAGTACACCGACAACGCCATGACCACCAATATGGTTGTGGGCTTCGAAACCTAGTCTTTCCAGATGTTCCTTGACGGTAGCGGCCGTTTCCAACTCCAAGCTCGACATCTCTGGATTACAATGTACACGCCGATAGAAATTTTCGTATACTGAGAGATCCGGGCGAAACTCTTCGATGATAGCATTAAGAGACAATGTTTTAGGAGACTTGGTCATCGACATGTCGCTTTTTAGTGGTCGCTGTACGGAAATTCCGTCTAGAATCAACGCTAGTTAGATTGATTTGATTTCTGTGAACATTGGACTTACGGTTCATTGCGATGACAGTTCACAGCGAGAGATGGAAAAGTCCACCACAGCGAAATATGAAACAGCAATTACGATTTGGATATCGAACTATGGGGACGGGTTGTTCCTTTTATGTGGAGCTGCGCAGCTACCGGCTTGTCAATGATGCCCGAGAACCCGAGGCACCGGCCGGATAGTAATTCTATTAGCAACTCGGCAGCTTTGTCTATGAATCTACGCCCCGCCCGTCCATGCATTAAGTCTGGTGCGTCGCCAAGTGGAGAAGGATAGAACTATCGGGACCGAGCCGACTGACAAAAAAAAAAATAGTCGAAGGCATCGAAACATCATTCGAGTCATCGAAGACTTAATCCACGAGGACACAGGTAGTTTCCTTGAGTGGGACGGCCAGATAACGCCCTTCTGACGTGTCAGGTGCTATTATTTCTTTCAAACCATGTCTTTGAAGTCCTGGACGGCGTATCTGGATTAAGCCGCTCAACGTGCAGATTTTGCTTTCTGTCATGTTCTGACCTATGAAGGACTCAAGCTATGATCTTCCAATGTGCATGCTATTTATGCAAGAATGCAGCTAATCAGTCACATGATAGTATTAATCGAGATTATGGTACTGGAACCACTACACTGATAGGTAACATGCGATGGCGGTCTAACTAGATGATTATACAAACAACATACTCCACGCGCTACTTTCCACACGGTTCTACGAATATATTTACTACTGTGCTGTCAAAGTGACCTGGGCAGAAGAAAGGCCTGTACTGGTTGCCGTAACGGTGATTGATCCGGAGACTCCAGCCTTTGTGCGGACGATGACGAGAGCGAAGCCGTTGAATGCCTTTCGCGTCTTGGAAGGGAACGATACCATATCAGCAGGGTCACCGTTATCAGTGGCGATGATTTCACCAGGGCCGGATAGAGAAAATGTAATTGCGTTACCTGCCTGTGGTATCACATCTCCTTTACTGTCTAGAACCGCGACAGTGATAAACGATAGATCGCTACCATCGGCATTGATTGTCGATCGATCAGCCGTCAGCTGTAGTTGGCTGGCTGCACCTGTAGTTCGCACTGTATTGTTCGCCCATGGATCGCCATTCTTATATGTAACTACGTTCAGTTCTCCGGATTGATAGACAACGTTGTCCCACCGGAAGCGGAAGTTTGATGCTTCTTTTCTTTTCCGGCCTTGAGATTTTCCATTCAAAAACAACTCAGCTTCATCAGCCGCCGAGAATACATGGACGGGAGTAATTTGTCCCACCCGGTTGGGCCAGGTCCAGTGCGGAAGAATGTGCGCCATGCGGAGGTCGGGACGCCAACGCGATTGATACAGATAATAGCGGTCTTTCTTAAAGCCAGCTAGGTCTATAATTCCAAAGTAAGAACTACGGGCCGAGTAGTACGGTGTAGGCTCCCCCATGTAGTCCCAACCCGACCAGACGAACTCCCCAGCAACGAATGGATTCTTATCCTGCATTGTAAACACCTTATCCGCGGAAGAACCAAAGGGAGTTGTGTATAATTCGTATGCGCTGACCTGCCGTGTATTGGGGTTACCACCACCACCAGCAGTGTCCTTCACCGGCGCACTGATTTCGTTCGTTACTGGAAACATATATGTTCCCCGCGTACTTAGAGCGGCTGCAGTCTCGCTGCTGAGTATCATCTTATCCGGAAATTTAGTATGAAATTTAGGGTACATGGGTGGAGTTGTTATTCCTTGTGAGCCGGCATAGGGTGGTGTGTCTCGGATCCCTTCACCTTGGTAGTTTAAACTTATGAGATCCAAAATCTCGGGAAAAGGCATGTCCGGTTGTGCGGCATTCATCGAAGCTGTGCCTGGCCGAGTCCGATCCTCTTCATGCACGATATCACGGAGCTTTCGGGCTACCGCAGCTCCAGTGGCACCAGTAGTCTGTTCTCCTACTTCGTTCCCGAAACTCCAAGCGATGATAGACGGATGATTTCGGTCACGACGGATGAATGAGCGGAGATCTGGTTCGTACCAATCCGGAAATATCAAATGAAAATCGTTAGCATTCTTTTGACGCTCCCAACAGTCGAATATTTCATCTATAACCAGAAATCCCATTCGATCTACCATGTCTAGTAATTCAGGGGCTGGCGGATTATGTGACATTCGGATCGCATTAGAACCCAGGTTGCGCAGGATTTCTAGCTGCCGTTCAGCTGCGCGACTGTTAAAAGCTGCGCCTAAAGCACCCAAGTCATGGTGTTGGTTGACGCCGCGGATGCGTATCAGTTCACCATTGACTAGTAATCCTTTTCCGGCATCGTAAGTAAGAGAGCGAATACCAAAACGGGTTTCGTAAGTGTCCAGCGTTCTGTTATCAGCGTATAAACGCGTAACAGCTACATAAAGGTTGGGACGCTGGGTTGGCGGTGGACCCCACAACTGAGGACTGTTTACTGTAGCGGAGAAGTTTAATCCTACTGGCTGTCTCTGGCCTGTGGACATAGTCACTGTTCTCCGTGGAAATTCAGCTACCTTTTCTGCTATGACTCCACTCTCCGAGTCGAACGCATGTATATCCGTAGCCACCTCTATCAACCGACTAGTTGATCCTTTGTTTGCCAGTTTAATTGATAAATCAATCGTTGCGGATTGGGCGGAAACGTCTCTGTTCGTAATATATGTACCCCATTGAGCTATATGGGTTGGATTTACCTTTGTGAGCCAAACGTTTCGATAAATACCGCCACCAGGATACCAGCGCGATGAATCTACAGGGTTATCCAACCGAATAGCCAATTGGTTTTCACCGAGTTTGAGATATGGGGTAAGATCCAAACGGAATGAATTGTAACCGTAGGGCCAGCCGCCGACCAGGTTTGCATTAAGCCAAACCATGGCATAGGACATCGCACCATCAATATCCAAGTAGATCGTTTTGCCCTCATCCACCTCAGTCATAGTCAATTTGCGGCGATACCAAGATATTCCTTGGATGGGCAATCGACCCATACCGCCCCCAATGATAGGATTCTCCTCTGTGTAAAAGGGTCCTTTAATAGCCCAGTCGTGCGGCAAAGTAACATCTTCCCACGTACTATCATCAAATGTTGCTTGCACAAATGGGACCTTTCTATCAGGTGTACCAGTAGGGCGTTGATGATGTTTAGCAGGATCATTGATAAAATCATTTGCTGAAGGAAGGATCCATGGCTTAAGGATAGTTAGGTCTTTCTGGTTAGACACGTCCGGGCGTAGGTCGTAAATCAAATTATCCGGGTTCTTTGTCGTGCGCAAGAACCGCCATCCAGTATTGATGCTTACACGTTGACGGCCGGTCAGGACTACGGAGGTATCCTGTTGACGGCTTTCAATTGTAAGTGCTTCGGCATGTTGTTGCAAAACTAACAGAAATAGAAGTAGTAAAGTAAGTCTAAAAACATCATGTAGTTGGTAAAGAAGATACATTTTCAATGAATGCATGTCACTGGAATTCCACGTCCAATCAAATACTTATATCTGTTTCTTGTCCTAACCTTCCGCTCCAAGTGAACTGTGCGCTTTCTTCGCTAAATGAAGCCTTCCAACTACAGCAGCATGATGGCGTCTTTAAATCATTTATAATGACCCCAGTTGGTAGTACTTATGTTTATGTGCAGCAAGTGTGCAGCAACGGAGAAATTTCATCCTCGAATAAAGAATTTCGGATATGAGATCTTAATGTAGAGGTAAACCGGCTCAATTAAAGCGGCCCGATTCGGCGACTCCATAGTTCGAAGAGAGGGGTAGAAGTGCATAACAGGATATAATATAGACATGAACTTTTAAAATTAAATGATGTCTCCTTTAAACGCGTATATATATATATATATATATATATATAAAATACGGATAAAGTTGAACGCATCAAGTCTTAACCTACAAAATCGTTCTATAAGTTCCTCAAATTTAGAGTCGAGCACCAATGGACTATTCACGTACCTTTGGGTAAGGACCACAGACATACCTTCCCTTCTATACGTCAGAGTCTTTTCATCTCGAATCGCATCATGTACTTTTTCCCCAATTACTAGCGTTGCTCCCTCTGTCTGTCAATAGTGTTCACCCCCACACGCAGATGTATACCTAAGTAACCGATTGCAGAGAATCAAATCAGCAAACAGTAGCTCAATGTCTAAGAAAATGCATTGATATGTTTCGTTAAACTTTAGAACTCCGTACGATCAACGGAAGATACAAAGAGTTGTGTGTCAGTAACGATCATGCTTCAAAGAACTGATTATCACTACGATTCGCTAATCAATCCATTCCCACTCTTGGGGATTGAATCCTTCCCATATCTTTGGGCCGGGTATAGTATAATTCTGTAAGTGAGTTAGCGCTTTGAAAGACTGTCGTCGAATGTTCCGCACTTACAGTAACATTTCTAACTTCCGGTCCGTATAACATCCCAGCAATGGCAAGTCCGGGTTCTGTTTCAGCGTCAGCAAAACACATTATCACATATAGATAGGTCATCTCTACGGCGACTCACCATTCATCGAATAGGTGCCAGGAAACTCAACCAAATATTCCTCCGGTGCCACCGCATCTCCCGTGCCGCTGACCTCCAAGTTCGCGCAATTTGGATAAGATTGTACAGGGTTCAACTCAATCATCAATATTTCGTGCCGAATCAAATAATTCCCAGGCTTTAGGTTCTTCGGAATGACAACTGGCCAACCTCGGAGTACTCTCCCGCCTTGCTCCCAACCTCTATGTGTTGCTTCCCCCTGGGCGAAATCGCATCTATTGAAATGACCGCCATCCTTCATCCCAGCCTCCTGAATCTTAAACCATACCTTTCCTTTCCCGTCGAAGTTCTCACACGGCCCATTGCAGTTCGCCATGTATACCATGATCGGACCTGCACAGTGCACCCACTCGCGTTGGTAACGGTTGCATCCCTTCAAATCCGAACCTTCGGGTAAGTCATTGCATTCGTAATCGCGGTAGTATTGGACATTGATGGTATCCCCGGCTTTGATAGGCGCGTAAGCGGTGGGATTTTTTGCCGGAAGTGCATCACCAGGCCGGTTGCAAGTCATGGCTGGATCTGCAAAGTCTTGGATGGGATCGGGGTACCAGCGACGTTGAATGCTTTCTTGACCTGCATCGGGGGCGTAAGGATTGTTTCTAGGCGGATTATGAGTTGGTATGCTCGAAGAGAACAGAGGCGTTCGTACGCTTGGTATTCAATGCCGTTGATGTAGTATCTACTGATGCCGCCATGGCTGGTGACGCTTGTGACAAGCGATGCCGCGACGATGATGCTGTGCCAAAGCATGGTCAACTCTGCTTTCAGACCGATTCCTATTTGATCTCAAGAGGTGTTGAGGATAGAAGGCGAAATTTGGTCAAGCAACTCGCATCATATATGCTCTCCAGATTCCAGTAAACTGGACTGGTACCAAAGTACACGACGATTTATTTTTCTGGAGAATGAGGGGAAGCATGTCGCTATCTTGGTAGTCGTTGCTATGTATTGAGAGGGATATTAATATCTTGCAGCATCGTTGAGGTGAGTAGATTAATACATCTCGTTGTAAGGGAGAGTGAGGTTATGGATTGGGCGTCGGTAAGATAGGATACTACTGTGACCTTAGCGATAAAAGTACGGAGTATACATAACATGTGTGGAACAAATGGTTCGTAATATATACTCACGTACTATAGCGCTTTCTAATTGGCTATGTTTCTGAACTGTATCGAGAAATATATGAAGTATATGAATGCCCTAGTCGCGGACATAACATTCCTCCTATTTCTAAAGTGCTTGACTCCTACAACTGATGTTCTTGAGTGGTTACTTCGTAAAAGCCACGACTCTCAATCCCGGAATATCAGTATGGGTATAGTTGTAATTGAAAGAGGTTATACCTAAGTGCCTAGAAACAAGTATACAAGCAGTTCCAATGTCGGAAAGCTCATTCGATGATCGCCAATGCATGTATAGGTTATCGATACCGAAGTTTATTAGATTGGAGGAAACTTGGATTTCGGAAACATATCCGTTTGCGGTTCTATGTCCAGATTTTTGAGATCGCGTTGTACTAGTCAATACCTATTCATCATATCATTCTTTCCTCAACATTCTCCCACTCGAGCTGCTCCTCAATAAATGCTAGAACCATTTGACAATATAGCGTGTCATGACTGGTAATCACTCCAAATATTCTGCATATCACATTATAACGCATACTATAGCCTGCAGTTATAGACAGAAATCAACTTGTCGAATAAAATAGCCATGCGCCCAGTCTGATATGTGGAATCCACAAAGATCCGCATCTGATTGTGCTCTGCGAACGTATACAACCCAGTTTCAATATCAGAGGTCAAACAGTCTTCAAGTTGACGTTAACAGATGCATCTAGACTCAAGCCGTCGGGCAGCGGTGTTTTCACTGAATTTCGGATTGAAAGATAACAATAGTAAAGGTAACTCTCAAAGCTAGAAGATCGTCAGACGGCCTAATTGTTGATATTCCAACCTTTTATTCCTCGAGTACGGAATCCGAGCTGAGAAAAAGGGATAATGTGTAGCGAATGGCTGCTTGGACTCCAATCTTTTGGCTGTGGTGGCTTAGTTCAGCTGAATAGTGGAAAATCAAGTTTTGTAGACATACTCCTGCAACAGTTCAAATCTGTCAGATCTCACGCTATTTTCATTGGTCGTATGGAACGAGAGGGTAGAAGAGATGCTCGGTATTGGGTGAAAATGATTGTCAGATCGGACAAATTTTAGAACGAGAGAGACCGTGAATCCCACCACAAGAGAATTCGGTATCCTCAAGTTATTATACAAACAAAAGATGCGTGCAGCACTATAAAGAGGACAGAGGGCTGTTCATTCAAATCACTGACCTCGGTATCGTTCGATTCCCCTTGGAATATCTGTCTCGTCTACATCAAGAGCATCACTATCATGCCAACCCAAGAGAATGTCCAAGCCGGTATCCCGGTAGAAGTCATTCTCCTCGATAAGATCAAGTGCACAAGCTTAGCTTCCCAAAAGTTTCTTCACGACTGTCCTGGGGAATATCAGAGCACCTTCGCGAGTACAACGAAACCAGAAAGTGCTCCAGCGGACCAACAAGTTCCAGAAATGACTGAGGATTCTGAACGAAAGCCTTCCGCAGTCTTTTTGCCCGACGACCGTTATATCTATACGGACACAAACTACCCTTGGTCATTGGTTGGACGAGTTCGAACCGCAACAGGTGCTGTTGGATCTGGAGCGGTTGTCGGCCCACGACATGTCCTCACAGCTTCGCACGTAGTCGATTGGACGCGAGATGCAAACGGTAGTGTTGGAGCTGCATGGTTCACACCAGCGTACTATGACGGGAGAGGTCCCTGGGGTGAATTTACAGTACGGCAGGTTTACTCGTGGCGAGAGAACAGTCCTGCAAGACTCTCAGACAGCCAGACTGCCTTTGATTACGCAATACTTGTACTTCATGATACAATCAGCGATAAAGTTGGCGGGTTTGCAGGAGCACGCGTCTATGACGCACAGTGGAACGGACAGGCACTTTGGCAAACTCTCGGATATCCGGTTGATTTGAATAACGGGGAGAGACCTGCATTTCAGGGAGGCTGTATCATTTCTACTAAAGAGGACCATATGTTCGATGTCGGCGGAGGTAGGATTAATGGTGCAGTTCTTGGCCATTTTAACGATATATTTGGCGGGCAAAGTGGTGGTCCAGTATGGAGGACCTTCGAAGGGGAGAAATTCCCACGTGTGGTAGGAGTTCAGAGTACTGAATCTTCCACACCTCAGCTCGGTAGTACGACTGGTGATAATGAGTACGGTGGTGGTCAAGCGTTGTTCGATCTAGTGGATTGGGTCAAAACTAACGTTCCGTAGGTAGTAGTGTCGGGTGATATGGTATTAAGGAATAATTTACGAACCAGACCTGTACTATACAAGATCATCTCCTGAGTGGATTATGAATGTGAGGGACTCCGTAGGACGGAGCCAACCTGACCCATGAATCAAACGTAGGAGCTACCAATGATTTCGAATATCCGGCGAAAGTAAGGAGTATCCCCTGTCTTCAGATTCCTTTCCGGTCCCATCGTAACCTGTACCTGATCCTTGTTCCATCGCACTCTACATCTGCTCCGGCTTCCCGACATAGTGTACGTTACGTAGAGGGTGATATCTCAGCTCCATCTTAACCGAACATCCGAACACGTTGGGCTTTTTGTAAAGATAGTCCTGCCTTGCTCGGTCGCTGAGTAGATGTCAATAGCTGTAATTCATCGAAGATGTCCATTGGAGGTGAGGCTTAGGCCAGTGGATGATTGTGCTAAGTCGTAGATGCGAAGTGTTCATTCTGGTGCGGTGGCCAGGAGTACGGGGAAGTAAGACGAGGTTGATCCATTGTACTGAACATTGTACTGAACAGTTCAGTTGGCTGGTTGGGTAGGGTGAGGAAAGAGCAGTCCGAGAGCCCACGTACAAGTACTTCCGTACGATAAATGCTCCCAGATTCTTGAGTACTATCTATCGATTCGACTCATTTGATAGCGAAGATTAAAGGTAAGTAGCGACCCAATGTGCGCAGTATCCGGGTACAGAGTATACTATTAAGGGACTGTACAAAGTTGACAAGTATGGAATACGGAGTAGAAATGGTGGAAGAACTAATAAGCGCACGGACCTGTAGTTCTACACATTGTTCGACTTCATTCCATAGTTCTACTTTAATACTTCTATTCCCAACGGTCGTCAACCCTTCCTTAATTGTAATAACATTCTGCCCTTTGGCATAGTTCTAGCGGAAGTGACAATGTGAGAAAAAGACTTCAACAGCTTTCAATTCAAATCGGAGATGTATCCAGTTTTAAACTCTAATATCACAAGCCTTCCAATATCACAAGCCTTCCAATATCACAAGCCTTCCAATATCACAAGCCTTCCAATATCACAAGCCTTCCAATATCACAAGCCTTCCAATATCACAAGCCTTCCAATATCACAAGCCTTCGATTGCAAGATCACTCTCCCAGCTAGGATGCTTCTCTGGGTTACTTAAAAGCAGAGCCATATCTCTCCCCTCCTGTGTCTCAAATCCAGACGTCATTTCAAATTGCTTCACAGCTAATTTTGCATACTTTTTCGTTGGTTCAAGCAGGCCGAGTTCGCTAGCAGTCAAAGCAGCCAGCTGATAGTATGTTCCCAGAGGTGCGATTAAACCCTCCTTGTTGTACAGATCGATGATTTCCCCAAGGATTGCGAGAAAGGAAGATTTGTCGTCAAGTTCTGGAAGCGTATTCGAGAGCTCTTCGATTTTTCTCAATCGCCCATCAGATATCTTGGTTCTTTCTGGCGTCGCAGTGCAGAGGCTACATTCACAGTCAAAGCCCCAGTTATCTTTGAGATACTTTCTTCGAGCGTTATGTCCGAGCTCAGAAGGTGCATCTACATAGAGTCAATAACACTCTGGACGAGGTATATGGTACCATACAGCTGAATGTGATCTCCTCCCCTGGCTTAATGAGCATGAGTGCGGAAACTTCTTGGGCTATCCCAGAATCGTCAGTTCGGTATATTGCACTTCTACTCGTCAGTTTCTGATGTTTCTCAACTATCAGGACAACCTTACTTCGGGCGACAATCATGATTAATCCGCTGTCTTGATGTTAGCGGAGCTATTCTAACGGTCTAAATGTTACCTACAGCTATTTCTGGGGCTAAAATAGTATGTCTATTCTCATCGTCCCAGGCATAACTTTGCCCGATAGCATTTGTTTTGAGAAGATCCTCTATTTCATCATCCCCTCGACCCTGTTTCGCCAGACTCCGGGTCAAGTCCTGAGTTTTCTTAGGTAGTTGGCTCATTGTGTGCCATTGCATTGCTTGACGGATGTTGTGAGGTAACACATGGATTGCTTTCTGGTGAATGGCTATAGTTGGATAACTATTCAAGATAATCTCCCCAGGTCTAAAAGTTCCGTTAGCAAAGACACCAATTCCACGACCGGGCTTTTCTATCAGCTGATATTTGATACGCTTTTGGTCAAAGAATGGTAGTTTTTGCCGATATGATATATCATAAGGATATGATCCATATGCTCGAGAATGTCTTGCAACGAAGGAAGCGATGTCCGGTGTCGTGAGTATGCTCATCCCCCGACCGTTCTGATAATCAGCATCTGTATAAATACAGAGCGACTCAACATGTTCTCCAGTCTTAGAACGCAATTTGAGACAAGCTGGTTCGTGGGTCCAGGGTATAAACGATATACTCTTTCCAGGGTAGTCAAGACCTAATTTGGCCGGTGATGTCGTTTCCTCCCAGGATTCAAGTGGCCATGGATCATTAGGCCGAGATGTATCTTGACAACATCCTAGAAATGATTGGAAGAAAATAATAATACAAAGAATAATGCTGTAACACATAGGATAACGCAAAGGCCCCATCTCTTTGAAATGAGAAGCAATTGGGAGATAGTGAGTTAACTTTAAGAATAATAATAAAAAACAATCTTAACCAAGTATAAACAGAAAAGGAAGATTTATTCTACATGACTGATTGTTCAAAAAAAAAACCCAAAGATTCCAGTAGTCAATTAAAGCCACGTCGTACCTACGTTATTAGGTTCTGAATCTTAGCATTTAATCTATCTGTGACAAGAACAAGAAAAACATTTCAAGCGAACACAACACCAACTCATCGATTAGGGCCGGCGACCGGATTTCGAGAAATGAATATTGAAAAATCAAGAATATTATGATGTATTTCAAAGTTCCAAATGCAAAACTCACACTGGTTTGCTGTCTTTCCTACGAATTAAAGACTGATAGAGAGTGATTTATGTGTTCTAGTGATCTATAGACAGACTCTAACAATATGATTTGTCTTGTAATTGCGGTACTTCCAAAGTTCAGCGTTGATTTATTAAGTGCGAAAGTCTATTATAAGTTCGTGCCTAACGAATCGACCTAGGTCGGTCTCAGTATTTGGATATCACTTCCGCAACACA
This sequence comes from Patellaria atrata CBS 101060, assembly GCA_010093705.1. Taxonomy (NCBI): domain Eukaryota; kingdom Fungi; phylum Ascomycota; class Dothideomycetes; order Patellariales; family Patellariaceae; genus Patellaria; species Patellaria atrata. The sequence goes on from MU006093.1 coordinate 235,932, forward strand.
AAACCTCCTTAGCATAGGAACTAGTGTCTGACGACACCCCCCGCCTCTTCCAACTCATTCAGAATCTCTTCTGTCGCCTTTTCACTTAACATCATGGTGGGTAATACTGGGAAACCACCAGGAACCGCAGGAAATGAGCTTGCATCCACAACTCTGAGCCCCTTAACCCCACGGACTCGGAATTTGGAATCCAACACCGCCATCTCATCACCGTCAGCTCCTATCGCACAAGTGCTAGATGCATGATGACTATAGGCTTGTTCCTTGATGTATTTCTTTTGCTCCTCATCGGTACAATTTCCTTTCGGGTAAGGGCAAGGATGCTTCTCTTTGAAAGGACCAAGTCCGCCACCGACCTTGGAGACGAATCCTCGCACCCATTTCACAGCTTCTAAAATTGCTTGGAGATCTTGGGACTCTCCAGTCTTGAAGAAATTAAGGTTGACATCGGGGACGTCCCGAGGATCGGCAGAACGCAGGGTGACAGCTCCAGCTTGAGAACGTGGGTTCATGTGAACTATAGCACACTCATATTGAGATGGTCCATATGATTCCGGGAAACTAGTACATATGTCAGTGGTCTGTATATAAGGATTGGATGGTGAAGAGCCAAGAATCAAAGTGATGACATATTGCGCTTACCCTGGCCAGAACCCTTCAAAGGAGAAAGATCCACACCACATATAGATATCCCTAATCTTCGCTACACTAGTCTTAAGGAAAACAGGGAAGATCTCGCTAGCGCCAGCAATAGCACGAGAAGCTAGAGAGAGGATACCAGCTTCGTAATTGTCTGCGAGACGGTGTCCAACGCCAGGGAGGTCAACCACAACAGGGATATTGAATTTCTTAAGTTCCTCGGCAGGACCGATTCCAGAGAGCTTGAGAAGTTGAGGACTGTTGAAAGCACCACCAGAGATGATAACCTCCTTTGAAGCAAAGGCGCGACCGGGTGTACCTTTTTCACTCGCATTAAAACGAGGATCAGCACTGTACATGCTTTTTCCTTGGAGGAATTCAACTCCTATGGCCTTCGGCTTGGTAGTATCATTACTGAAGATGATTTTTGTGGCCAATGTGTCAAGTTGAAGTGTCAGAGGGTATTTGTTTTCGTTAACCGTGTTCCTAACGTAATATCCTGGGGAAGAACGGTTCTGGTTTGGAGCAATATGACTCACACCGCCGAAGATTCCAGTCAACTGGTCCCTATTGGGTTGATCCCCATTCATATCTCTCATTGTGAGTTCGGGTAAGTCATCCACAGAGGCACCTGAAGCTAAGGCTGCCTGTTGTAGGAAGAGTTTAGAATCAGGGTTGGTTTCTAACCCTGAATCCAGCATAGTCATATCTAGCCACCCGGTATATCCATGTCCCTCGGTTCCGTTAGGTAGGTAATGTACTCGTTCAAGATTGATAAGATATTTACGCATATTTTCCGCTGTCCATGAGCTGTCTCCAGTCATTTTAGCAATGTCATCCCAATCAGCATCATTGGGGTTCATCGTGAGGCAACCGTTGTGCATCGCACAGCCCCCTAAAGTTCCAGCTCGAGGATAATATATTCCAAGTTGTTCGGCACCTGCCGGGGGATCAGTGCCAACGTAAAAGCTTCCATCCTTATTCCGCCAGGTCATTCGCAGGTATCTTGATTCCCGTTCCGGGTCATCAGAATGCTTCACAAAGAAATCCCACCGCGTTGCAGGGTCATTGCCAGCCAGGTTGAAGTTATACCATAAAGAGACGTTCACATTCTGCGTTTGGTCATCTCCAGCCTCCAGTAAAAGGACGCTATGCCCAGCTCTAGCGAGATTTGCTGCCACTGGTCCTCCACCGGGTCCACTTCCTATGACAATGTATTCATATGTGTTGTTTTCCCAAGCTCCAGTATTATGGATGAGAGAGAAGAATGACAGACAGAGTAGGTAAGATAGAAAGGAAAATGACCGATACATGGTGGGTCTTGCAAAATTGGATGATATACAAAATGATGAGCTCAAACCAGCTCACTCGGAGGAAACTCTCTTTTTGAAGACGACGCAATTGATATTCTCTGCCGGTCTTAGGGGCGGGTCTGGTGCGGGGCCGCAATGTAGAGATAACATGTCAATATAGAGCTATGATGCACGAAGAAGATCGGTGCGTAAAGCCCGCGGGAACCACAACTGTAGTTGAACAGGGTCACCACAGACAGTCTGATGATTTGGACACTGACTCTCGTAATTGGTCAAGTTCTCTTATTAAGAGTACATTCTTGCCGCTTCTTCATAGGGCTGGACGATATGGGAAACTTACATTTACTCCAGACAATGTAATAGATGAGTGCTAGTTCCACCGATGGCCTGATGTGAAGATAGGAAAGGGGAATGTACCTTTGAAATTATGAAACTCGAGATCTAAGCGGTTTGAGTATTTTTGAATCCATTATAAAAGGAATTTCAGTTGCATTGTAACTTGCGGTAACCATCTCCAAGGATCCAAGCGTTCTCTCGGCAAATGCAGGAACGCACGTCGGAGTGGAAATAAAACCAACGAACAATTATAAATGAAGCAAGGGAAATAGAAGTTTCGGCGAAGACCATCTCCACACTCCACAAGATTTCAGGCGTGCAAAATGGGATGGTATCTATATTATACCCGCTACATAGCTCATGATATATCCAGCGGGGCGGCGAGTGTTAGATTGGCTGTTGAATTAAAGGCTAAACAGGGTAACTATGTACAGCAGAATAGACAGCCGAGGACTTTATTCTAGCCGTTAATACGTGCATCCACGGCTAACATATCTTTAATGAGCCATCTTATGGTTTTTGAGAGGATTGATACGTGATATGAAGACATGAGCTTCGGAAGGCTGAATTGAAGAGACAAATGGCCGGGGGGGCGTGCAAAGGTGAAGCAGGCCGTTAGTTTAGATAGGTCTAAAGAGAAGACGGCGAGCGACAGGAGAACGAATGGTATGTGACAGATATCTTGGATTCGAGACATCGGAAAGCGTAGAATCTGGGATGGAAATGTGTGCGGGAAAACAGTTCAACTTAAGCGCGATCAGCTACAATACGGTACCTTACCTTACCTAATCGAGTGGAATAAATCTACCGAAGATGAGCCGTGTTGGCGTAGTTCTCAACTGAATGCTTGACGCGTGATGAAATCCACACAGGTATGAGCTAAGGTAGTAGATAGAAGGGTAAGAGTGTTCATTGATTGTCAACTATCTGGAGTGGGTGCGTGTGCTATCTTATAGTATTGCCTGCTTAACCATCTCACCCAACCATCTGATATCCAGCCACCTTGCGTGACCCTCAATTTCACCAACGCGGGACCTCACCCCCTATTCATCAGTATCATACTGTACTTTCATCAAAGTTTCTAGGTATTCCTGGTTGTCCAAATCGCAGCCTAGGTATACTTACAAAAGGGAGATGGCCGTTCTGGACATCTTGCGTTGGATCGTACGCAATTGTGGCTTCTGCGCCGTTGCAGTTGCTTGTACTTGTCATCCTTGATGGAGAGATCCTTGAGTTGGGGCGTAGTTCAAGGGAGTGAAGTGAGGAGAGTGTTAAGATGTTAACCAAGGAAAGAGACTTTAACAATGCTCATCGAAAGGGCGAGAAAATGTCATTGCTCAGATTGAGACCTCAATGGGGCTGTCAGCGCTTCGACCATGCAGCCGCATCTAAGGTTTCAAGAAGCGGAGAATGAGGGTTGAGGAATGCAATACTAGAGAGAAGTGGAGGGCTAACCTGATCTATGAAGATGGTGGTACTTTTACGTTACGACTTGAGAAAGACATCATGGATAGATGCAGTAGAGCTGTATAATCACTGTGCTCGAAAAAAAGGAGGAAAAAGGGGTAAGTAACTCAGATATTCTAGGTACACAAGTGAACCAAGAACCAAACGTTATCAATCATAATTGAGACTTCTTGCTTGACGTGCCGAACTCGTGAGTCTTTTGCATTAAGAATCTGGATAGATAAGCTAGAGCGTAGGAGGAACCTACAGTTCATGAATAGTACCGCATATGAACGAGAGAGGATCATAGACTCCGTAAGAGTGTAGATAGAGCGAAAGGATCAATGGCATTGTGCATAAGAGCATCATATTGAGGGCGTTGGAGGCACATGTCACGATACCATATCTGGGAGTCAACTACATTGTAGAGTTTTTTTTAGATTGTTTCTACTTATGGTAATTACTGATCTACCTGCAAGCACACTGAAAACACAGAAAGCAATGAGCAGTAAGAAGTAAGCAACAAACATGGGAACGGAAAGAATAAAGCCGCCTAAATCATATAGTCGGTCCAACAGGCAAACACAGACCAAGATGTTGATGATGGCCATTCAATGGCAATCCCAGGGTATCAACCAAGAATGCAGATATATATGAAAAATGAGTTGCAACTGAGACACGGTCTTTACTGCGCCATTCGTCTTGATGAAATGTATACAAAAACGTGGGTATATGATAGCGAGATGATGCTAGAAACGCCGTTTGCACCATCGCTATGTCAATCGATAATTCCAAGGAAATGTGGGATATAGAATTTGGTCACTTGCAGAATTCGGTAATTGATATAGAGGATTGCTGAAAAGAAGACCATATTCAGTGAAAATGAGAATCGTGAGTTGTGAGCCGCGAACTGAGACGTTGAGCCATGGTCTAATAAGGCTGTATAATGGATAATAGTTGAAGACAGAGAATCTAGAAAAACACTTTCGTTAATTCTTCTTGTTTCCGTGAGGAACGGAGCTTGTAGACTTCCTGGTAGCCTTGGACTTAGTATTCTTCGGGGTAGAAGTTGTACCAGGAACCTTAGGGACAAACTCGATACCGGGGAACAAGGTGATCTTGCCATGTTTGAAGTACTCGTCAATAATATCGACGACGCGGTAGACATCTTTCACGGACTTGTTCTTGCCGCAGCGACGGGAAAGAGTGAGAAGAACCTTGAGAGGAGTCGGGTCATGACGAGACTTCTGTTTGCTAGGAGGAACACCATCTTCGGGAACCTTCTTCTTCTCTTGGGATTTGAAATCGAGGTCAAGACCATGGCGTCCTTTATTGCCGGCAGTGACATTGGTACCAAGACTTTTCTTGTCCTTAGCAGCATCATCTCTCATGTCCTCAGTAGCTTTGTCAGCCTTGGGCCTAGCAGTAGTCTTCAAGTTCTCCTGATCCGCCTTTTGCTCGCCATCTTTCTTCCAAAACTCCAGAACCTCATTCTTTTCGTTCTTACGAAGCTCGATGTCGTAGACGGTTCCGGGATGGGCATTTTCAATCAAGTCAAGCTGCTGGATGACAAGCTGGCATTTTCTCTTCTGCCAGTTAGGCTCGTACGAAGCACGCTGATAGTGCTTGCGGCAGAAAAGGATGCAACAGTCCTCGATATCTTGGGTTTGGGACTTGTTGCGACCAAAGATGTCGGAGATAGCCTTGCGAGACTCACTCTTCTTCCATTGGCCGGTGTTGCAACCATAGCTATTCGGGTTAATCATACATTTGAATTCGCGGTTTGGTGTAGTTGTTGCAATCGGTACGTTGTCGGAGACGGAAGTAACAGAGCCGTTGTCATCATCAGGCTCTACTTTGACAATAGAGCTGGTATTGGTGCATTGCTCGGTGGACTTTGACTCGTTGGAGGTCGTTTGTTGCAATTGTAAAAGAGCTTGAGCAGCTTGCACGGTTTCCCATTCATTACGGGCGAACTGCTCAATGGTTGGCCAGGTTTTGGATCGTTTCTTGAATGGGGAAATGTCAAGTTCCTCCTTATCGACGCCGAAAGGACTGGCGGTTGACTTGCGGAGCTCACCGTCGCTCGCACGCCTCTTGCGACTTCCTGGAGGACCGTTAAGGATCGCCAGGGTATCTGTAAGACTCTCGATGCTTGTGGCGACGTCTTTATATTAGTTAGCCTAAAAGACTTGCAAATGAAAGCTATGATAGATTCTTCTCTTACCTTTGGCGGGGTTGAGGGGGTCTGAGACCGGGATCTTGGGATTTTGATCAGACATGATGAAAGATTGAAGGCAGCTCGTTCGAGAAAGGGGTTGATGATAGATAAGCGTAGAGTGCGTTAGGGATACAATAAGTGCTACGAAGTATAAGATCAACGTCCAGACGCTGGCTTATTGGAAAGCGAAACAGGTTTGATGTTGTCGTTCGTTACAAGAAGAACGATTTCGTTGCGAAGTGTTGTTGGTGGAAGAGAAAGATTAGAGAGAGGAACTGCAGTGCGAGAGATATAAAGGTGGCTGGAAGTTAGCCGAAGAGCTAGCAGGTGAGGTCAGATTGAGATCCAATGTGACAATACAAAGCCAGCGGAACAATAGAATGTTCAATAGCTTGGCCGTCACATATTGACACAGCCAGTGCTGCTCAACTCTTATTGGCTGATGACTTGGATGTGGCCGGCGGTGCGTTGGCGGGATACCCATCGTAGATATATTCAGGTGACCTATCTTGACTCTATTGTTATGAATAACGGCGAAACTGCGGCCTCTACTCAGAAATATCAGCCGGTGCCGGTGTTCGTCCTTGAACAATGTAGGCTGTCTATAAAATCTCTGCAATAGTGAAGCAGGATGGTCTCGCATTTAATGGTGTCATAGTCTGTACCGATGTGGTGAATGTGAACAAAATTCAGCTCAGGGCCTGTCCAGCAGCTGAAGCTGACAAAGTAGTTTACAAAGCAAACTCTGAATCTTCCAGGGAGACTTCAGATCGAAGACTCCTTTCAAGTTGCCAGTAGATGTTCTATATGATCGTTTGGCAAGGTAGTTGATTTAACTATCAACGTCAGGCTGGAATGAAAGAAGCTTGGATCAGGTTTCGACTTACCCACCAAATGTTACGCGACCACTCTTTCAAAACATTTCTACCAATTGATAGGCACTCCTAACAAACATTATTGATGATTGGGCAGAGCGAACAAAGACTTCAAGGTCGTCTTGTATCTTTAAGCTCACAACTACCGGGAGCAATTGGAAGACCAGAAATCCGCGTCGCGACTCTTCTCGGACTTCCTACCAAGAGCGGCCTAAGAACGATACTTGAAGCAGAGAATAGCCCTGGAAGATGGAGGAAAGAAGAGATTGGAGAACGAGAGCAATTGTTGTCAGTGAGTCCAAAGGTTCCGCGCAGGGATGACTCTACGTGCATGGCCGTCGACTTATTCTAGCTTCCAGAGACAGCATGGACCGTGTCCCTTGGATACTACCCAGCCATGAGAGGTCGATTCTATTTCGATCCACTGAAATTAGCGTAAGCTTCAAAGGAACTTACACAGATGAATTAGGAGTGTGAGCAAGTCCCGGGGAGCATACCATGGAGATTGATTGAGACAATGAGGGCTCTGTATAGGTTTGAGTTATATATGTAAGATAATACCTTTGGTTTTACCCGTGACTAGTACTTACAGCTTTTTGACGTAAACTTGACACTGTCAGCACTCTGAGTAATCTAGCATCGTCCGATAGTCGGGTAGAAGGTTGCTTTACCTGAAAGAAAACTTTGCAGCGATGTATATCCAGTCGAACAACAAACAGAAGTTATGAACAAAACTAAGCGAAAAACGAATTTTTAATAATCCTTAGGATCTTTACGCAAAGACTTCAATTAAGAGACAGCATATGGGGATTCCAGAGTGGCCTTAGAATATAGTTTCTTCCTCGTCCTCGTTTTCGACAAGATTTTCACCGGCCAATAACGACACAGATGTTTTCGAAGAAATGCCTCATATTTCGATAGATCTCAAGCAGACCTATACCTCCTCGCAGCTTTCCTCCGAGCTTGGGAGTTATTGAAATAGTGGAGACGGCGACTAGGAGAAGAGCTAGGAAGATACAATAGTAGGCTTCCAGTTGATATCGGAGTTCCCACTTCTACACAGCAATGACTCTGCTAATGAAAGAGCATATGTATCGTATAGTGTGACTTTTCCGCGGAAAGGGATCAACTATACTGAGAACGTTCAGCTATATTTGACACAGAACGCGCAGTCTCCGATGGGATGTTTCTTCCCGCAGTCTCTACCGGACTGATACATATACCGATTCCTTATATATTGGGATGCGGATATTCTTAGCCATCGTCAGTATCCGGCGATAGCAAATTATTAAAACTAATGAAGTCGATTTATTATTCCTAGTGGCAAAATGAGTAGATCCATACCAGGCCGAGAGAGATCTTTCGATAAGTCATTTTTTCTATGAGAGGCGTCAAAGTTGCCAATCAGCGATACGATTCTCCCCAGTGGATGTTATTTATTATACTTCACCGACTTATGGTGCACCAGACCGGTTTAATTCTGTACCACTTTCCTAGGTAACGGGTTGTTTTGCACAAGATGGGCTTTTCTCTGATCAAAATACAGCATTCCAAGGTTGACTGTCATCAGTGGATTAGCAGTTCTGGGTACAGAACTGGACGTCAACTTTGTAAGACCGTGGGATATAATCCCTTGGAATAAGATCAAAGGAATAGCTCATCTTTCGGAGAAACCAGTCGGAAAGAGTTATCGAACATTATCATTCAGATTCTGAAGATAATCCGTATGTTATCGTTCGTTCGCCGTAGACCGGTTCTTCTATAGGGTGAAGGCGAAAAGCCTCGCTCTGTTTCATTGATTTCGGCAAATAGAGGTCACTTCAGACGATATTACCATCCTATCTAGGGAAGGCCGAATGAAGTAATCGACCACTAAGAGAGATATAAGGAGGAATAGTGCCCCCTCCATGATTATTTCATACAGTATATGGAGATTTTCGATCCATGTGTCCGGAAACTGATCGGTGATGCGGTCGCCTGGCTTGGGACCAGGAAAGGAGTGAGCGCCTCATCGTTACATATTATCATTTGGACTTGCAAGCAGCATATGATATTCACGGCTTTGAAATTGCACAGCGAGTAATCACAGAGAAACTGATGGAAAGAGTAGATGTAAGTCTCGTTTGATGAAGTGTCTGAATGTAGTTTGATAGCTTCGTAGTTCTTTCGAAGCGCCTTACCAAAAGAGTTTAGGTGGACTCATGAAACGACCAAACTTTAACGAGACATCCTCCCTTTTCGCTGTCAAGCCGTTCCGATCTCAATTCTTTCCATTCAAAAGTTTTACCTTAGCTACTAAGTACACAGTTAATTCAGGCCCTCATTATTGTGCCTGTATTCGGGTACTATGCTTACAACACCTACCAGGATCGTGGGATAGAACCAGCACGTCTACGGAGTACTCTACATCGCTCAACATTTCCTTATTAAACGACCACTAGTGTCGATGCTTAAGGTCTACACCATGTCTGGTTACATTGTGCGACATGGTACGCCTCACTTATTCACCTATTTCACTGCGTTTTGTCTACCCGGCCTCAAAAGGCAGTTCAGACGACGCCCCAAACTCGAATTAAAGATCGTCGTTCGCCGCTAAGTTTGTCCCTGTCCTTGGCAAATGTCGGGAAATACTTCCATAAGATTTTGTTTAGCATACCTCCAAACATCCCGCCGCTTTAAAGTCAATGCTTAGACTCCCTCGAGCCTCTACAAGCTTGCAGTCAAGCATGTGATTGATTTTGGCCCGGGGTTGATAGCCTCAGATGAAGTTTCAAACGAGGATACATCTTGGGGTTCTATGGGGTACAGCATCACCATGGTCTAATATGGTGAGTTAAGACAATCTAAACCGTTTCTACAAAGCTCTTTGCAGGTGGCCTGATATATAAGAGCTCCAAGAGAAACTTTGTGGTCCGATCCTCTCCTTCTCTAAGCAGGCTTCAATCTCTTCTTTCGCTTTTTGCTCTATTCGATTCATTCTGTCGCTGGACCGATAGAGCCTTTTATTTCCTTTATTGAAGAACATACCCTTGCACTCTAAGCAAATCAAACCTCCAATCAAGACTTTACCAATCATTCATTTCTCTTGTCTAAGAACATTCAAGTCACCTTACACTTTCTCAAGATGCTTATCCAATCCTACGTTTCTTTACCCTTATGGGTTTCGCTATCGCCCTCCCTCTTAACATCAATCTTGCAGCTTATTCTCCCGCATTGGTAGTCGGTGATGGTGAAATATCACTTGGTGGAGCAGAAAGTGCAAGCGAATTGATGGAGATATTGGCCAGTGGTGCCGCAAGAAACGCTGCAAACAACGGTGGTGAGACACCTCCAGTCCAACAACAAGAGGTGGTGACAACGCAACAAGAAACGTCTGCTGAAGAGGGAACACCAGCGCTAGAAGGTGACAACGCTGCCCGCGCCATCGAAGAGAGATTGGAGCCCACAACCCTTCCCAATCTGATAAAAGCTATCAAGAAGAGGCAAACAATCGACAACCTTGATGTACCAGTCACTCGTGCAGAATTCGAAATGCTCAAGCGCGATCTCGCTGGCTTCTGTGAGGCACTCTAATTCGCAAGGGAGGCACAGAAGGAGCAACCGAAGGTTGAAATGGGAACCGGTCACGAACGCTCTGGTGTCGGTCTTATTATACATTCTGGTGTTGACGTCCCAGCCGACAGCGCAGCAAATGGTGCCGAGCCTGTCCGTCGTGTCAGGAGAGACGCAGCAGAGGCCGCAGCACTAGCGGAGGACGGTAAGATTACGCTTTTGGCGATCACGGAGATTTGATTCACCCGTCTTGTATGTTCGTAGAGTGCTCGTGTCAGGTTCTTAGCAAAGGGCAGGTGCAAAAGAATTTGTTCCGAGTATGGCTTGGTGATATTGTGTAAATCTTGTATAGAGAATCACGACTGTGTTAATGCATAGAAACATAGAGAAAATAGCAAATAGACTGCTACTTCAATCACTTTTTGATTGTGCTTAAGAATGATTCGTGAAACGCTAAGCACGTTCGTTGGAAGAGTACTGCCCATAAATCATGCAGATGCATAGGGGGCAACTGGAAATTCTAAGCATCCTGTTCCATTTCCTAAGCAAAGCTTGTGGGAATTTCAATCTCTTGGGATTAGGCTCAGACAGCGGTAAGACGTAACGAGATGCATTTTCTAACGTTTGATCCGTTCTACAAGTCAAACTAGTTTCGAAAAGCGTTGTGCCATTCGAACGACTAAGTTAGCTTATCCCAACCGCCAACCTTTTTTTTATTTTTATTTTAATCTGTTGTATTGCATTATCTACAATACTGCGCATGCAGCCTCTTGGGCTGTGGCGCTCCTCTTCTATCTACGTAAATCCCTATTCTAAGGCAATAATATCTCTAGTGAGAGTGTCTGAGGATTGAAGCTTCCCAGTTGTTCAAACTTTGTAGTCTAATCCAAGCATTAGAAGAACTGAACCAATTCCACTATATCCTTTGCTCTTCAATTCCCTGCGTCATATATCGATCTAGTTTTCTCCCTGTATGCTATCATTTTTAATATGTTTCTTGTTCTTCTTCATTGATTTCTCTTCTGTCGGATTGCTGCAGTAGCTCAGAAGATGCGTGGCTTGACTCTCAAAAGAGTGGTACTATCTAGGTGTTATATACTGCAGGTGTGTACCAAAAAGGACGGAACAGTATGAAATCTATGTCTTAGAAAACAACGAAAAATAGTACCAACAGTAAGAACTAAAAGATAGTACTGTATCAGATTAGTAACCCTGGTTACTCCGATACTATAGTCCGTGGTGTATTAAGCGAGCACCACGTTTATCCTGGTTACCAATATTCTGACATCTTCTATGTAGGAGCCAGTAAGCTGTTGAGATTTGTGTACTATGTAAGTATTGGAAGAGTACTTCTTTCCCCTTCTCTGTACAAGAGAGTTTTGTTAATGTCATTCTTGACTTTAGCTGCTTTTCCATGATTTTGCGTTCCTTGGAGTAATGTTTGCAGTGAAGAATCAGGTGTCTTGGCTTTGAATAAGCCTGCACTCTCCAAAACATTTCCCTTCAGTATCCTTTCCAATTCTTTTGGAGTATGATTTGAAGAAGCATGCTCCACTCCTCAACTGAAAGAATGCTGCTTGAGTCCTCTTTGGATATTTTGGGATTGATGATTTGGTTGACAATAAGATTGCTGCTCTACACACTTGGGTGTAATGCTTCCCTTGTCTTCTGGGTTTGTTTCCCATTGCTTTTTCCAATCTGTCATAATCTTTTCTCTACTTATACGTTTCAAGTGGCTAAGTGAGGTGAATGATGCTTGTACAAATTTCCTTTCTGATCCAAGTTTGGCCAGTTTGTCTGCCAGCTCATTGCCAAAGATGCTTTTATGGCTTGGAACCAAGCTGAAATTGACATTCATGCCCCATTCTGTTGTTAGGATGTTATACTGATTGCCTATCGGTGTGACTAGTTCTTGTTCTCCTTCAAGGCAGTTCTTCTGTAGTCTTTTAATTGCTGCTTGGCTATCAATAAAGATCCAAACTGTTTGGGAAGTTGAATTTCCCTTTTCTTGTTCTTTTCTTTCCCTATTTTACAAGCTCCTGCTGCGTTTTTGTTGTCATCTTTTGACCCATCTGTGTATTACACACTGGTCTTTCCGTCCTTCAATTCTGGTGCTAGACACTTGAGTAGCTGATTGTGCTCCTTAGCAGCCTTCTCTTTGTCCTTCTTGGAGATATAGATGTTTGCCTACATTGTGTCCTTCCAGGGTGGTGTGCATTGTGCTATCATTCTCTCAGTCTTCCAATTTCTTATAAGCGTTTGGTTCCTAGCTATAAGCTTCATCAGTTGACTTTTAGGGCTGGTAATTGTCAGACGGCTGATCCCCGATAGCTTTATGTTGGAAGATCGTCAGGATCTCCAGGAGTTCGTGTTGGAGATTTTCAGAGCTAAGTGCTCGGCTCCGACTTATAATATCGTTATGTTCGCCTTGATTTGGAGATTACGTAGCTAGGCTTTGTGATGTCAAAGGGTTAATTACTGAGGTAGTCTGTCATTATATAAACACTAGATAGAATCCGTAGTTGTACGAAGAATCAAGCGACTATATTCAGTTATCCACAATCTCACAGGAATATACTTTATTGCTAAGTTCTCCATCTCTGACTCATACCCTAGGCATGGCTCTAGAATATCTCTATCACATTCTTATCTAATCATTTTCTTGACCAGATGATTTCCTGGAATTTTAGAGTTCTGAGTGCGTAGGAGTTACAGAGTTTCTCAGATCTGACGGCTGGAGCAGGTAGGGCTGCTTCAATCTCCATGGCCATGCCCAACCGCCAACCACTAACCTCTCTCCTCCTTCATTTTACTTTATAATCATTATTTCATTCTACGTACTTTCATTCCCAATGTTATATTAGAGAGACGGATCCCTTATCATTCTCAAGGGTTCACTTCTTAATCACTCACATAAACTATATACATAGATCGTGGGGGAGATATAGCTGAGTGATTGAACTGCGTTTGTTTTCCATCGCATGATATATTAGTGCAGGTTTATCAAACTCAATTTCAATCACAGGAGTTATTATTTAATCACTAAAATGATAGGACAGTCTAGGTACTATCTTTCTTATACCACAGTATCTAGCCATTCCAACCCCTATCTACATATACCCTTCCGGTTTGTTGAATATTACTTTGAACAGCCATCGCAATTATCGCTAGCGCAACTATTTAACTCGACTCGCGCTACGTATGACAGAATCCAAAGACATTGCTATTAAACATCATCAACGTCTAAAGGTTGTCGTTATTGTGCTCTCCTCGAGAGTTATGTCGCATCCACTCACAAATGGAGTGTATTTTCCTCTCGAATAGCGCGCGGCTCCTCAATTTCTTGTAGTGGTATGCGATTATACCATTTGATTTGATCTTTCAAGATAGCGTTGAACGAATCGTAAGTCTCCTCCTCTGGCTTCGGTATGTGCTCCTGGAGGAATGTCCACCGAAACCGATGCGTGTAATCCACTTTCGGGATAGATTCCGGAGGACATAACTTAAACCAGTCGGTATAGACATATCTGGCTCTGAAATGAAAGCCTCGGACGCTCAGTCTCTCATCCACAAGACGCTTGATGAACCACTTCAACAATCCAATCTTCCATTTCTCTGTTACGAATCCGTCGACGGTACATTTCCAAGCCGGTCCCGGAGTTAGTTTCGTAGAGGTATACTGGACTGTACCTTTGAAATCGGCCAATATCAGGTCCATTTTTACAGTGAGAATGTTGGACATCACCAGTGCGCATCGGATGGCCCGACACCTCACCAATTTGCTGAGTTCTTTATACCTACCATCGCGTAGGTCAAATTCAATTTTCATACTCCCATCAAGGGAACAGTGGATAACATCGAGTGCCAATTCATTGATCTCCGGGGCCGTCATGGGTCGTAGCTCAAAAGGTAACCTTGTGGTTATAGCGTTCTCTTGCATTTTGAGTCAACAATGTGGTAGTGTGTTCCAAAATATGTGGAATGATCTCTTGATTCTTCTTGCTGTCAGGGTTGGAAGAGAAGATGGTAAATTTTTACGGTAGAATTGCGTCTTTTGTAGTTTTTTAAATGAAATCACGCACGGCTACTCTAGGTTCAATATTTTCATTAACACTCCATTACTCCTACTATGACCCCACTTGTGACACGTTTTGAACTTACGTCGTTTGTTCAGTCACAAGGTTTAAAGGCTGTTGAAATCTGAAGTGGTATAGCCCTGGACTCCATGGGTCCTTTAAACTACTACGAGGGGTTTAGCAGTACGCAAATTAGTCTAAAATCATCCAGTGACAAGTTATATAGCCAATGTACGATCCCCAAAGAGTCCAAAGAGTGCCAAACCGTAGCGAGATAATGGATAATACATGTTGAATACTTCAGTACAAACAAAAAACTTTCCCACAGTCCTAAGTCGCTACTTTCAAAGTTTTACAAAAGAAGTATGCATATCCTATAATATGATCTTTCCATTTCTACCTTACTTTCTGCTATTTCAATCCGGATCCTTCAACGTCGGCGATGTCTTAATGGGCGCATCATATCGCGTTGGAACCGAAAAATGAGTGGCTGATTGATCTCCTCAATTCGTCTGCGATCGTACCACTTGATTTGATCTTTCACAACGTCGTCGAACGCATCGTAAACATCGAGATCTACGTATGACTCCTCCACCATGTCACTATCAAAGGTCCAATGGAGTCGATGTTCGAACCTGTCTTCCGGCATCAACTCCGGGCGACAGAGGGCAAACCAATTCTGCAAGACAGCGGTCGTTTGATGATGATAGCCCGTGAAGCTGAGTCTCTCGTTGACGAAACGCTGGATAAACCACTTCATAAATGGGATCATGGTTCTGTCTCTCACGTGTCCCTCTACGTGACATACCCAGAGAGGTCCTCCATTCATAATAGCGAAGCTCGGTAGACTGAAGTACGATTTATAAGAGATCTTACCACGATAGTCTTGGAGCAGCAGGTCTAAATTGATTGACAGCGTCTTCGCGCGCCATAACACACTTTCGATACTGAGCTGCTCTAGAATCTCCCGGTAAATGTTGTATCTATCTCCGGTCAGATCAAGTCGAAGCTCTCGGGCATCCCATCTCGAAAGCGGGGTCCAGGAGATAGTACCCCCTGTTCTTCTGTGCAGAAGCTCTCCTGTTTGATAATAATCCGACGGTTGCATTAAGAGATGTATTATGCCTGGCATTGTGCTTCAAAGAGAGGTTATCTTCCAAGTTCGATGTATAACGATGATGTCTAGAGTAATTGCAAGAATATCGGGAAATGGTTTAGTTGGCGTAGAATCTGTAGTGGATGCTCAATATTTATACTCTTTTATTAATATTCTTCTATTCTATGTGTGACTATAAGACTTATAGTTATGTCCTATTGCAAAGCTTTATGTTTTAATCATTAATAATGTTGAAGAGCACTAAGTAATATGGGGACTGGACTATACAAGCCTACTTCGAAGAAATGGGCCGAATACATGTTTCACGAGGATCCTTTCTCACTCATAGTCATTATATGCATATTCTTACTGATATACAAAGAACTGGTTCCAATTTACCTCGCCAACAAAACCATGTCATCTCATATCGTAAAACACCAAAAAAAGTTTGGTCTGGGTAATTAGGTTCGCTGATGTGAACTGTACTTATACTGCTAATGCGCAGTTTCAACCCAAGTAAGTGTAATGATATTGAGTAAGGGCTCCTGTGATTTACAATGTTTATAGTGAAGTAGCATAAATCAAAAAATGGGACAAATCTCTCACTATCTTTCGCGGAGGTCCTTCTACGATTCCCGAAAATTATTCCTCTACAAACATATGCGCTTATTTCCCGACCACCTGACCCCAGATTTACTTAGTGAGTAAAAATTCTTGTTTTTATAAACATGAATCTCAACCCAACTCCCCCATGATCCAACAACCACACGTCTCTAAAATCTTTCCACGACAACTCCATCATCCAACACCCACACTTCTCTACAATATGCACACAACCACCATGGAAACACCCTTCATTGAATATGAAAAGCTCTGACCTATCTTCTTTCCTTTCCGTGATGATATCGCTCAACATAGTGAAAAATAGTCCCGAACCCATAGCTTGAATGAGATACTAAGGTTTGATGTACATCCATGGTAAGAATTTAGGATTTCATGAGCTCCTTCAAAAGTCGGGTTCATGGTACCGTTGTCCAACTTGCAGCCTAGAGGTCTCCAATGTCAATCCTCTCCGACGTCAATCTTATCCTCTTCTCCAATGAGACAAAAACAAGTGATAAGAACCAAAGCTCCCAAACCCGCAACACCCCAGCTCCACTTCACCCCAAACGCACATGATTCCAGTCCCATTATCCTTTTAGCCATACGAGTATTCTAACCAACCGACCTAGCACCACGCTCTGACATATCTTCCGCATCTACCCTCGAAGTTAGGGGATATGAGAATGGGGGCTTTTAGCTCCGGCTGTACCTTTTGTGTCTTAGGTTAGGTAGGGAGACGGCCGGAAGAGAGAGTACTGCCGTACCAAGTGCGGCCTGATTGGGTGTTTGAATTTTAGATTATCCGTACGTAAGGAGTGAGTGCTGAGGAAGGGATTAAGATAGATAATGGTATTCGTCGAGAAAGGAAGAAATAGCCCATGAGATCAAGCATTGATTCTGGCTAAAGAGATGTTTCGTGAAGTGATTATGGTATCGAAAAGGCAAAGCGAAAGTGAGTTCACAGAGTTCCACTATGCGAAGGAAAACTGTGACCGGACCGGCGATCATTCCTTTTTTAAGGAATGTAGGTTAGTGTTATAGTGAGGTTGAGAAATAATAATCAATATAATTATTCTGGTATACCCCCAAACGTTAAAAAGCGAAAACCAACGTCTTTGCAGTTGAGTGGTGCTGGGTAGCCCGCCATAAAACACCAAATCCCACGCTGGTAATACTGAGGTAATGGACAAGTTTGTAAGAACAAACCTGCACAGCGTTCCTTCGTAAGCCTTCACCCAGTAGATACGCGGCAAAAGGAGCGCATGACTCTAAGAAGATTCTTACACCGATGAACCCTAATACAAAGACTGTGAGGTAGTTGAGATTGGTGCGTACACGAAATACCTAACATACTACCGTTCAACGGAACAAGGACACAAACTACGAAAATGCAAAATACCTCTCCAGAACACATTCTCGTAAAAGTAAAAAAGCGCACATCTTGATGAACATTATAATACCAAGTATTCCCCAAAATAAAAGAGCACAAGAATGTAGCATCGATAATCATGTAATTGAGAGGTAGTAAACTCACCTGTAACGGTACTACTATAGATAGAATCCCCAACTTAAAAAACTTCATAACTCCTCTCCGCAACACTTTAACATTCAGTTAAGACCAGTAAAAGAAAGGTCTTCTCTTAGGGGATATTCCTATATCTATAATACCATACACATTCCAGAAATAAAGGCACAAAGGAGAAGATAGCAAAAGAAAAAAAAAATACAAAAGAAAATCCCGAAAGATCCCAGAAACCTTGCTATCGTTATCTGTAGCGAATCAGTACGGTTCTTGGTGAGCAGGCTTCTTTCAAGCTCTGAATGCGAATATCCTTAAGCAGCCGCCGGGAATTGAACCCGTGACGCAGGAGGTTGTGTCATTCAGTAGCGAAATACTAGTGCACCACTCGGCCAAGGCCGCAATTCGAAAGAAAATCCGATACTTACACTAGATAAGGTGCAAATATGATTTCCGTTCCGGGAAGTGCGCTGAGCCACATCCAGCGCCACAACCGCCTCTCTGGTAAATCAAATGTGACAAACGAGGCCTACTATTAAACCTTAGCTTATTATTCAATTATTATTCTGTTAGTTTGATGTACAGTGCTGCTGTATGCGTCATCTACGCAGACATCGAGTTAGCGAGCACTCCCCGAGGTACTCTCACCTCATGTCAACTTCATGTTTAATAACTAACAACATCCAACAAGCTTCCAATACTGCTGTACTTCGAAGTTCCTAAATAAGCGGCTGGCAGATGATCATGAAATGCATTTAGAGAAATCGCACAAGGAGATCCGACGGCTGTATTCATACAGGTACTATGTGCTAGAATCCATAGGAGTGCATGACGAACCTCGACATCGCGATATTTGGTTTCTAAGTGGATTTTAGATCGAATATATGTTGAACCAGTCCGGCTAATACGGTGCAAGAGACAGATTGCTGCAATTTGGATGCTGAGTCTTGTCCTTCCTAAGTTATAGGTCTCAGTCTAGCGATAACGACTTATAAATGACGGGATTAAGGCTGGACTGTAACACGAGAGTTCGAGATAGTTTCA
The DNA here is from genome assembly GCA_010093705.1 of Patellaria atrata CBS 101060. Lineage (NCBI taxonomy): Eukaryota > Fungi > Ascomycota > Dothideomycetes > Patellariales > Patellariaceae > Patellaria > Patellaria atrata. The sequence continues at coordinate 254,652 of MU006093.1, forward strand.
AAAGTAGATGATGAAACTGAGAATGACTTTTATGTCCCTAGAAGCAAGGTGATAGAGCAGATTCTTCTCAGATAATCAAAAACTCCGCGAGAGAAAGACGGCCATATATGATTCCAACTAGGAAAATTAAAGAGCTAGGACTGAACAAATGAAAAGGATGCAAAGAATAAAACATCGCCTGCTACGAAGAGTGAAGGATCAAGTAATATTCAGAGGGAAGAAGCGCAAGCCATGGGTATCTAGATGGTGACACGGTGAAACGTAGACCATTTGCCACTAGAAAAGAGACTCGTATTTTCAAATTCCACGTTAGTCTCTGTTTGCAGAGACACGATTGCGTTATATGCAGTGAGCCTTCCTGGGATCTTCCCCGACGACATGATATGTCCTCATTCAAAGGAATATGAAATTGTCTAGAGATTGATCGTAAAGGGATCTCGTGTACGAACCGCAGTGGCTCTTTCGTAGCACTGGAAAAGTAACGCTGGTAGGTGCTCTAGGTTGCTCTCAAAATGTGACTTTGGCAGTTCTGATGCTCTTCGTTCTAATAACCTCAACTCGGCGGTATAATCGATGCGATCTCTAATCGCTGTAGAGGATATTGGAGACATGTGATGCTATTACGAACAAGATTTCGATTCCAACATATGAGAGAATGGAACACAGCATATATTTCTCTGATGAAATGTGTTACTCGGTGGTGAGAGAATCAGATTCTGTATGGAGGGAGATAGGATGAGGTCGGAGCAAGCTTCAGTTAGAAGGATTGCGCTTCGCCTCTCTGACCAACCAGAACATGGATCCTACGCCCTTCTCGGCCTTCCTCTTTGAGTGAAACCATTCCACAATCGTGAACAACCATTTTACGATTCTGCTAGCCACCGGACGATCACCACAAAATCAACCGGACTCGGACGTTGTGGAGAAACGATGCGCAATACGACGGTGTGCTACACTGCGTCATCGTGTGTGTCTCCATGCATTATTCGTTAGATACTACCTTTATGAGGATCTCCTACATCGTACTCCAATCCCCAGTCCCCCACTTTCAGCTTTCGCCTCGGCCGTCGTCATCGTCGCACTCTCTCGCATTATTCCCGCCCTCATGAACATCAGAAAGATCACTGATCATCTCCCCACTATTGGGGATCTTTCGCTATGAACACCAATTACAAGCTGCATTAGCCGGCTGATAGTGCTGTTTACAGAGTGACACTACAACTGGCGTTATTTGTAGCGTAATGTAGGGGGCCTGCTACCCTATTAGGCCTGTGATACGGTGGAGCTTCCGATCCTCTTCAATTGCTATGTAAACCCTACAGCTTGCCGTTCTGTTATTCTTTTCCTCTCCTTTTTCCTTAACATTTTTTTTTCTTTTATATTATTCTATGAGGAGTTTGAATTCGGAGTAGGTTCACTAGCCATGGCATCTCCTCCCTCCCCTACCATGGGCGAGGAATATGGTTCCAGTAGTATCTCTCCCTCTCGCAAATCGCTCGAAGCTCCTGAAGACCATCGCCGCCCCCAAATTGACCATCATGGGCAACATCTGAAACAGAAAATTACAAGTGCGTCGTCGAATCTTAAGACTGCCCGCCAGAAACTTGGCCTTCACCCGAAAGCGCCGATTGTGGAACATGATGACCTTGCCGAACGTCAGTCTCTGCTTTGGAGCAAGGTTCGACTTGTTCTAAGGGAGCCATTCGCGGAGTTCTGGGGTGTATTTATCATGGTGATGTTTGGCAACGGAAGCGTCGCTCAAGTTTTGTTGAGTGCTGGTCAGGAAACTGCACCTGGGAAGATGGGCTTCGGTGCATACAGTCAGATATCTTGGGGGTGAGAATATCAGAATACCTTATGTTTGGACTATCTAACATAGGAGTATAGTTGGGCTCTAGGTGTAATGCTAGGTATCTACGTTGCGGGGGATTCAGGAGCATACTTGAACCCTGCCATAACCTTCTCGAGCTGTCTGTACAGAAAGGTCCCCTGGAGGCGTTTTCCGATGTACTTTGTTGCCCAGGTGCTGGGTGGATTTGTTGCATCTGGTGTTGTATACGCCAATTACATGTAAGATATTACCAGGTTCGTTCTCTCACACGTTTCTAACCCTAAGACACAGAAATGCAATCAACCGAGTTGAAGGCGACGGGATCCGCACCGTCCCTCCCTCTTCCACCGCCACAGCTCCCATATTCTGCACCTATCCGCAAGATTTCATGACTCGCACCTCGATGTTCTTCTCCGAATTCATTGCGTCAACCCTTCTCATGTTCGTCATCTTCGCCCTCAAAGACAATACCAACAACGGGGTCGGAAAAGGCGACAAATGGTTTCCTTTGGCACTTTTCTTCCTCATCTACGGTCTCGGCGCTTGTTTCGGCTGGGAAACCGGTTACGCGATCAACCTGGCGCGTGACTTTGGCCCTAGGCTGATGAGCTATATCTTAGGATACGGGACTGAGGTGTGGAGTGCGGGGGGGTATTACTTTTGGGTCCCTATGGTCGCCCCATTTTTGGGTTGTGCGTTTGGCGGGTTCTTGTATGATGTTTTTGTTTATACCGGGGAGAGCCCGATTAATACGCCTTGGTTGGGAATGAAGCGGATTATCATGCCCAGGGAGGCGATCAAGGCGAGAAGAGAGCATCACAGGAGACATAAAGAGGAGGGTATGGTGTAAAGAAGTGGACGGAAATGTCTCAAGAGAAAGAATAGTTGACCATGGGTTCCAGCATCATCACTCCATTTCTCACATATCTTGTACGACCGCTAGGACGTTTTTCTTTTACGACGGTGGGATATACCTTGTATTATCAGGCTATGGAGTTCTTGGAAAATGAGATGCATTGGTTATTGTACGGCATCAAGAGCGTTACGAATATTCATGTGTTACTATACCTTCCCATGCCGTGGAACTCCTTGTCCAGTATAACTGTACGCTTGCCCTAGACATATGTTCAGACTCCTCTATACACTAATAAGACTGTCCAACGGGCTATAAGTGGTACAACGTCTACACCAGAGTTATCGAGGTTGAGGAGAATACCTTACACTCCGTAGATCGCACTGAAAGTTTGCAGGAAAAAGGAACAAAAATACCTTCTGATTGTGGTTCATCGAGCATTTTACAAAGTACAAGTTGCAAATGAAATTTATTTTAACACCGAGGTGCAACTGTCGGGTAACTTTGAAGGTGCCCTTTAGGATAAGGGGACGGGATGAAAACTCCCAGCGCACAGACACGAAGATTGCCAAGCCTAATATCTAATCTGAGATGATCAACCCCTTTCCCTTTTGAGAACACGAAAATGCCAGTTTCACCCCAGGAAAATCATCCACAGGCATTTGACAGCACCTCACACGACCAACCATGGAGCCCTTATCTTCCTTTCTACAGTGTTTACTATTGCTTCTTCCCATCGTAGCAGCACTGAAATTCGACATCCAAGCACATCCGGGCCACGAATCAGCACGGTATGAACGATGCATTAGGAATTTCGTCGCGAAGGAGCAGTTGGTCGTAGTGACGGCGCATGTCAGCGGGTATAAGGGAGATGGGCAGACTCTCAATTTGCACGTAGGTATAATTAGTTTTCAAGCGTGGTTAGGGAGCTAATGGAGTCCGGAATAGATCAGAGACGCGATGGGCAATGACTACCACAGACCGAAGGATGTTGCCGGAGGGGAGAACAGATATGCCTTTACGTCCCATGCGGATTCGGCGTTTGATGTTTGCTTTGAGAATATTTTGACTTCCAGTAAGTCGTCCGGTAACCCCAAGGTAGGTTAGGGGCTAATTGTTGTTTTCTTAATAGCCAGAGATGTGATGAACCCTTACCGTAGCATTGAACTTGATGTTGATATCGGCGCGGATGCGAAAGATTGGTCCGCCATTCAAGCAGGAGAGAAACTGAAACCGATGGAAGTTGAACTGAGACGTATGGAAGAGGTTGTCGGCGAGATTGTCTCGGAAATGGAATACCTACGGATGAGGGAACAGAAGCTAAGAGATACTAATGAGAGCACGAACGAACGTGTTAAATGGTTTGCTTTTGGGACAATGGGTATGCTGATCGGTCTCGGAGCATGGCAGATTGTGTATTTGCGCGCATACTTCAGGTACGTCATGGTCGAAGTGGAGAGAGAACTGGTCGCTAACTGTAGACAGGTCAAAACATCTTATTTAAAGACGAGTACGCGTCTGTCTTATCTTGTTGTGTCAATATGGGAGGATATCATGGGCACGGGATGCGAAACAAATGGTTGTACGATGGCGTTTCTTCCATATGCGCAATTCGAATACTTTTTAAAAAAGCGGTCACATATCATGCTAGACTATTAATTCTTGTCGTTCTGATAATTATATCTATGCGATGCAAATATGGTACACATTGATTTCACATCATGGACAATCGTACAGCGCCGAACCCAAAGCCAAAAAATGGCGCGAGAGGCGACAAATTTACATTCGATATCACGGACAACCCTACAACTGACCCCGAAGTTCACAATGACAAGAGAAGCACCAGATTTACCGGAGAGTGATAGAGCTGTGTGATACTAAAGGACGGAAGTGATGGTGATGCTTCATAGTGGTACTATACTGCTCAATTTTCGGACGGGTTCATGTACGCTCTAGAACTAGAATACAAGACCTTGAGTGGATTTCTTTGGGTGCGGAAACAAGTAGAAGAAATATGTACAGTAGATTCCTTATTTGGTTCATCCCACTCAAGCCATACAGTACAGTACCAGACCAATTATCGAAAGGTGACATAATGGTGTATCTATATATAAGTGAAAAATGAAACAGAATGTACATTAGGATTAGGTTGTACGAGCCTGGTTGAGAGGAGGTTGAAATAGAGTGGAGGCAACTTCCAATTCCATCACTCCTTGATACTCGGATCAGATCTATCCCAACATCAACAGTACATCCATTTATTCTATTCGCAGTATGGAGGAGCCCAGAGATATCCTTTATTCCCATCTTTCGAATCTATTGAATACAAGAGAATATCCAAAAACCATCTGCCCATCCGAAGTTGCCCGTGCACTCTCACGTTCAGATTTGGATTTGCTTCATGCCGAAAGCTGGAGAGACACAATGCCCTCTATCCGTGAACTCGTCTGGGCTATGAGAGACGCCGGAGAGGTCGAGATTCTTCAAAAAGGCGAAGTCTTAGAGAATGACGTCGGTTTAGAGCAAATCAAGGGACCCATCAGAGCGAGGAAAACGCAGCCATGATATTCCTCGAGCTCAAAGCCCAATTCAACCTCATCTCACTAATCTACGCCAAAGACGCATTTCGCAGTAGAATTGTAGAGGATATGTAGACCCTACATTTAATCCACTAACAGAACACGCTTCCCCGCATCCCACGACCGTACCACGCAGATCCGTACGCCGCTACCAATGACGTGGAAGGCCTCTACGTAGCAGCGTCCGATAAACCACCGCCAGCTTTCCGTCTCCCCAATCCACCCCTCCAAACGCTCACGTACACTTCAGAATGCCAGACATGCTTCAAGGCAAAACCGCGCTCGTAACCGGGTCCTCCTCCGGCCTCGGCCGCGCCATCGCCCTCGCATACGCAGCCCAAGGCGCCCAAGTCTGCTGCGTCGACCTCTTCCCGACCCTGCGCAACTCCGCAAACCCGACCACGGGGAAGGCGGACGACCTAGCCAACCGCATCGAGACGGAGACGCCGACGCACGAAGAGCTAAGAGCGCGGTACGGCGGGACGCACGTCTTCGTCAGGGCGGACGTGACGAGCGCAGGCGACTGGCAGGCCGCGGTAAGGAGCTGTATCGATGCGTTTGGCAGGTTGGATGTGCTGGTTAACAACGCGGGGGTGAGCGTGGAGAGTCAGCATGAGCGGCCGCTGAGGTTGCATGAGACCGAGGAGAGGGATTGGGATGTCACTATGGGGGTTAATGCGAAGGGTGTGTTTTTAGGGTGTAAATATGCTATAGGCCAGATGTTGAAGCAGGAGCCGTTACCCGGTGCGGAGGGGGAGAGAGGGTGGATTGTTAATGTTGTTAGTATTCAGGGGTTGGTTGCTTATTGGGCGACTCGTAGGTTCATTTCTATTTAGGATGATATATCTTTCTTGTTACGTTTGGCCTTCTCAGGGTTGCAGTATACTACTTCATGGACAATTGTGTACGGCCGAATCTGTCCCTTCCTGAGTCTTTCCAGATCTTGTACACCTCAAGTCAGCAGGCTCCAAGTAGCCAGCGTACAGTACAGCTATCAAAAAGTTCAGTATTGAAGAGAGATACATGTACCCAGTTATCTCATTATTTCCTAGAACCTCTCTTTCAGAGTCTGAAATGATATTCCCAACATACAGTCACTAACCCATACAGCATCCTACTGCGCCTCCAAAGGCGCCGCCCTCCAACTCACCAAACAAATCGCAATCGACTACGCAAAAGACCGGATCCACTGCAATTCCATCTGTCCTGGCTGTAAGCCCAATAATCTTCCCCCCCTCACCTTCCTCTAGCTCGAATATAACCTCATTCAGTCCTCAAAACATCGATGACGCAAAATATCCAAAATAACCCCGAATCCTTGGACCGCATCAATGCGGCGCATCCTCTGGGTGGTATGGGCGAGCCGGCGGATGTAGCAAGGGTTGCTGTGTTTTTAGCTAGTGGGGATGCGAAGTGGGTTACTGGGGTTGCGGTGCCGGTAGATGGGGGATATGTTGCTTTGTAGGTAAGTAGTAAGAGAGGAGAACGGGGGATATATTGTTCAGATCTGAGCCATGAAGTGAACGAAGCAAAAGCTCCAGTCCTCCTATACGGCACTCAACATCTAGTATGCTTCTAAGCGATATATTAAAATATAACAATCAATAATTTGCTGTCGTTAGCACATCCTACAGGCACGGTTCTTCGCAGAGATCCGGCCAGTTTTTCATCTAACAGGTTCTCTTTCCGGAAATAGGATTGACTTGATTCTAAAACGAAGACGTCATCGGATAACTACGCTAACCACCATATATTATTGATTGCCGTCTTTTTACGAAGTCGTCTGGCCCACAAACATAACCAAAACAGCCGCATATGCCACTGTAGCTATCATCAATTCTTGATTACTGGACTTTAATAACAAGGGGATAATGATTACGAAACCCAGCACAAAGCGACAGGTGATGATGAGACGCTTTCTCGTGTTGGTGATTAAGGTTAGCAGTATCATCGGAACCAAGAAGCCTGGCCAGGATATCGATTTTTCGGGAGATATTTAAGAAATTTTGCTAACCATTTGCTACTGTCCTACTGGGATCTTTCCCCAGCTTAGGATCCACTTTGCCTTCTTCTATGTCTTTACTTTCGTCTACAACCTTGGAAATATCCGCCCTCGGTGCAGAGAATTAGGTGTCGGGGGAGATCTCAGTAAACAACGAACCAGAAGGAGAAAATGGAGTCAAGGTATTCGAAGCGTGCCTAGAGGCACAAGAAGGCAAATTTTGAGGGGTCTGGCGGTTTGGAGCGTGCGTGACGAGAAACATTCTGATAAAGCCTGGTTGCATCCTAAGTGCTTGTGGTGAGAGACCTAGCATCGTAAGTGCATCAGGAGCAGCTTCGTAATAGTCATTGTCGAGACGGTTCTCCTTTCTTCCATCAGGGGACGCTTCATTTGCATGATATCTTTGAATCGGATGATTGCTTCCTCTGATAAAAGTTATTGTCGTTCTTACATTTATTTGGGTTTCGAACATACGGTATTCTCGAAGCAGAGTGCGCATCAGCCGGCACTGCTGTAAATAGGTCATACAGCCCTCTTCTTCATCCACTATTTTCCTCTCCAAGGTCGCCAGTTCGTGCTAATAGTGATACAGATCGAGCAGAGCTGGAGTCTCGAAACGTTTGAACTTGTACCAAATACCCTCGAGGGTAGGATCTTCTGACAGCATGATAGCAGAGTCTTTGGTATTTCCCTGGAAGGCAAGCCGGCTTTGAGAGCATTATCTTAATTCCATTGGAGTAAGGGCTCTTGCGAGCCGAATTGGGGAGCAAAATGCGGTATGCCTTGTGGGAGTAGAGAAGGTGGTAAAAGTTATGTGGTTCCAAATGGATTCCCCATTGAAGCTTTGTGAAACGGTGGAGATTTTGACTGCACATCTTGTGGAGATGGCTGTGGACCAGAAATATGCGGTATAGTTTGGGAAGGCGGTGCTTGAGGCGGTGGAGGTTTGGACACCTGAGGTTTAGACTCCGGATAAGCATAGTCATAATAATCAATATCCTCTTTCGTAGTCCTGTCCACTACCAAAGTAGAGATCCTGTTGCGCGGCAATGTCAAGCTTCGAAGTGTATTATGGTTCTACAAAGCTAAGATCTTTACCTCAACGTTATCCGACTGCTTCTCCAGATCTAAATTGGTTAGATTCATAAATCGGTTATAAAAGGTTTGTTAGTTAAGGCAATCGACCTAATATTTGGGCACTAAAGAGTCACTGTCCTGAATGAACTACCACTATTAAATAGACTAATGTTGAGCACAAGGCTGAGATTGTGCATAAAGCTGGAACAGCAAGGCTGAGGCTGAGTAGCTCGGTCGGAATGCACCGTCCACTGTGCAGACCATGACTGGTCTAGTGATACTTATCGATGCAAGATATTCTGTAATAATATTGAGTACTTCACGTAATTAAAGGTATGTAGCCCTGCTCTTCCTTCGACAAATCAGCTTATCGAAATGCCAAGACAGCTAGATATGTGAGATAACAACGTTACCTATACAGCAACCCCTCTCTCCATCCCATATTTCTGGACTTCCTTTCTCAGAGTCTCCTGTTGTATCCTTACTGTCGAGAGAATAACCTCAGCAGCGCTCCTATCTCCACACAGCGAACCAACCTGGTTCATCTGGGCCAGAACTGCAGTGAGTTGATTTGGAAGCCACTATGCTCGTTAGCAATGCACGGTGTAGTATAGATTTTGAGACTTGAACTAGGAGGGGCAATGTTGGACGCACCGTAACTATAGGGCTGCCACCAGTGGCAGTCGGATGAGAAGTATGTTTGAGGATGTACTCCCTAGTAAAACACCAGTGTCTCCAACGGAAGTCTCTTACTTGGTCCAGAGCACTCAGATACAGAATAGCAGATGCTGTATCTTGCGTCGCAAAACTTTTGACGCCCACCGTTTCTGCAGAATCTTTGACCCATTCGAGAAACTCGCGATGATTACCTGGACGATAGGACCGGAAGTCCTTCAAGATGTCGGTGAGTGGTGTCTGTGGCATCTCAATCTGAAGTAGATTATCACAAAGAGGCACCTATATGGGGTTAATATAAGAAAATCTTTTCAAAAGTTGGACCATACCATGCTGTCATTCGCTCCAGACTCGCCTCGGAAGGACATCGGTTCCTCACTCACGCCTTCGTAAACAACGCCACTAGGAAACATCGATTGCTTTGTAATACCAAAAATGAACGTGCGAAAACTAGTGTAATCATTTGGCTTGCTTTTAGACCACATTGCTTGTAAATGCTTAGAACAGATCTAATCTATGATTCGAATGGGAGGACAAGCTTACTATTCATGACTTTGTTCACAGCCGTCATTGACTCGATAATCTTTGATAACCCTTTGTTGAAATCATCACGGTTACGTGATGCACAGGCGTTGAGGACACCCACTGCTCCAGATACTAGCAATGGTGAATTCTTAACCATGGCGACGTGCACTAAGACAAAGCCAGCTTCTGATGAGATGGGATCAAGACCATGTTCAAAAGCACGAATCAAGCGGAGGTTATTATATTCGAGACCTAGAGATGGGTCTTCCAGACGGTAGTTGTAGAGAGCATATGAACCCGCATATTCCATAAACGGTTTGAATCCAGCACTGGAGTACCATGAGTAAGGAAAGTGTTGTAAGAATATGAGACTTACAGTTCAGCAACTCTAACAATAGGCAGACTAATATTTTTTGGCAACGTCTGCCGGCCTAGACCATACCCCTCCCCTTTAATGCACCGATGATGGCACGGTTCAAGTAAGTAGGCTGAAGCAAGAAAGGAGTAGTCTCTATACAGAGCATTCATGAGTGGGAGATCATCCTTATACTTCCAGATTGCGGGAGAAAGATCAGGGAGCTCCCTCAGGACGACATCCCCAAGTTCGTATTTCGCTAGGAGACCGGGAGCACCTGAAGCAGTCGTGATAGGCATACGGCGAAGGATAGACTCGAGTAGCTGGAACTCAGACGGCAACGCTATGACAGGATCTTGACGGGGTAAGAAGCCGCGAGTGGTGGACACCATGAACGAGGGAAGGGTAATATCATCTGGAAAGGGATCTGTGAGGACGTTGAACAATGTGAGAGGTACTTGCATCTCCATAGTGCAAGTAAAACGGAACTAGAATTATGACGAATGTGTGTGGAGCTGGAGTAATTCTTTCTTAGGATTTGTGAACTGAACATCGTGAGAACTCTTTGTTATATATCGTGGCCGGAAACCTTCCGGCCTCAAGCACGTATCCATTCCGGCCTCCCCCTCCATTAGGTCCAACTATGATTAATTGTACGTAACGAGCAGATCAATGAGGCAAAACTATCCAATGCTATCGTGAGACTCGTGATGCAACTCTAGGGTCATAGATACTGTGAATTGTAAATCGCGTCCAGAGTCTCTGCATTATTAGCTTGATGATAACATAAATGAAAAGATAAGTAGAGCTATAAACATGACTTAACAGGTATTTAGACGCGAAGTTGAAGAAAATAATATGACTAGATGTTTGAATTCGATAGATGATCTCGAAGATGAAAATGAACTTTACAGGATGAGAGGGAGAAGTAGGCCTGTCCCATCGTAGTACACTTCATTCACTTTACCTATATATGATTTTGACTTGATTTCATAAAAACTGTAGAATCATAACCTTCCATAACAAAGAAGTTATGACACTACTACACGTATAGCACATTCATGGCCCTATTGCAGTTGTGCTATACCGCATTCAACAACGGAAGTAGAATTAGAATTGAGCAAATTCTTACTTTTATCTAGAGACCCGGTCACGGACAATTCCACGCAACAAGAAGATTGGCATAAATCGATCTTGTCCTATATCTCACCCTCACAGAAGATTATTGTAGAGTTCAAATAAGGGGTGTCGAGGGGGTTAGATGAGAAGTTGGGAAACCCACGCACGGTCCTCCCTTAGCGTAACGGGATGGATTTGGTTCTGTCAACGGGTCGAAGGTCAGAAGAATATCAATCGTCAATGAAACATATCACATTGCCATCTTCATGAGTATACGAGCTTCATCACGACAGCTGGCTCAGCCAGGTATGCATGAAAGGAAAATTTAAATTGAAATATAACTAATAGAACTCGAAGCCACCTCGTTCGCCTGTCTCCTAAAACCATCACCCTGTTTCACACCCGCCCTTCATCGCCGTACAATCGTCTCAAAAAGCATAAGAACCGCCGCAGATCAAGTATTTCGAAATGTACAACAAATTATGCCTAGACGAGGAATAAGGTGGTGGGGCAGAGGCTCATCAACTACGGAGCAGACACAATCCGAAAACCCCATTCTAGATGAGTACCTCGCGAAGCAACGGGCCCGCGAAGACAAACGCAAGAAGGCTTCTCCAGCCCCATCGCCCATGAGCACGGGCGATCTCTCCGCAGACTCTATCTTCGCCGATGAACACGATACCGGGAAAGCTGCTCAGCCCGCTGAAGTACCTGAACCCACAGGACCGCGTCCCCGCGACAAGGCCGCTATGGCTGCAGCGCTAGACCCCGATCCGCGCTCCCGCCGCCGCTGGGAACGTAAGATGGTGATTCGCGAGATTCGCAAACGAGGACGTCTTTCCAAGGCCCAAGTGATCAAGCGCACGGAGCGAGAGAGTTTGACGAAGAGTCCGTTCATACACACGAGTATCAAGAAACTGGGCCCGCTTGCGCGGCAGATTGCCGGAAAGCCAATCGAGGAGGCCATCACGCAGATGCGGTTTTCGAAGAAGAAGGCTGCGATTGACGTTAAACAGATTCTGGAACATGCACGCAATGAGGCTATTGTGCGAAGAGGAATGGGACTGGGCAAAGCGCAGGGCGAATTTCATGAACCGCTCCTGATTCGGAATAAGGAAGGCAAGAAAATGATCGTTACGGATAAATCGCGGATCTACGTGGATCAGGCTTGGGTAGGTAGAGGGTCGTATACGAAAGAGCCCTCATTTAGGGCCAGAGGTCGAGTGGACATCTTGAGGAGCCCGCAGACGAGTATCAGTGTCTTGTTGAAGGAAGAGAAAACAAGGATAAGGGAGCATGAGGAGAGAAAGAAGAAGAGAGATAATAGGAAGTTATGGGTACAGTTGCCGGATAGGCCGATACAGCAACAGACGCAGTGGTATAAGTGGTAGAGATTGTGCCAGGAATTGGACAAGAGTGTATTACATAATTGATGCAACTGTATGATAGACCTTCTGGTCTCATCTGCTGCAATTCTTAATCACGATATTCAACCTAACATGTCTAGCAAATATGTATAGTGTAAAGTATTACCGTAGGTTCCAGAGTAGAAGATTATTCCATTCTCTGGTACGTGATAGACCTTGTGATCTCAAAAACTACCCAGCTATTTAGCCTTAGTTAAACTTCCTCCAACGCCATCGCCATGCAAAGAGTTACTCAGTGGTATTAACACAAGACGCCCCATGAATGGGACTCATTATATCAGGTACCGGTATTCCCACCACACAGCATCTGCAGCATTCCTCTCGTGTTCCAACAAACCTGTGCAATCTCTGCGTTGTTTCTCACCTGATCATACAACCGCTTGAAAAGCATATCGATCTCATGGCTCGTCCCCAGGTGTTCGGAGTATATATCTAACAGTTCTGTCGCCGTTCGTGTAGTGATCTTTGTAATTCGTGGGTCACCGATATGCTTGGTCACCCACTTAAGAATTGGCTGAAGTGTTTGCTCGTCCCGATTAGAGAGAGCGACGCGAAGAGCAGAGCGATGGTGAAGCGCAGTAAGGAGGGTAAGTACATTGGCATTCGTCGCATGGTTCTATAAGATGTAAGCATTTGCTTCGAAGTTTCGAAAAGAAATATTGGGGAGTAATGATGTACCTTGTTCTCGGGTGCGAGTACAATATCTAACGCATCCTCGTATCGACCCTTAAACAACGCATGTTGCCATTTGATTCGTCTGGAACCGACCAGTTTCCCTCTAGAATTGCCATCAATTACGATGTCGGCACCCTCGCCCGTGTAGTCTTTCCCCCTCGTCGCCTTTTCCCAACCGCGGCCCCGAGCTCGTTTCTTCTGCTTGCGGTCATATTCCTCGATTTTACCCTCGACAAGCGCTTGCATCTCCTTTTGGCGCTTTTTGGCGGCGGTTTTCTGTTGTCCGCTCTGGCGAGACCTTACAGAGAGAAGACCAGACTGTAATCCAACAACCAAATGCTTGTCTTCTTGATTACCGCCCGATGAGACAACACTGAGGGAGAGTATGGGGCTAGGGTATTTGAATCCTGCGATAACGTCCCATGACTTCGTATCAAATACTTTTACGTGCCCATCCAGAGCACCAGTAAGTATTCTCGTACCTTTACTAGCTAATGCTAAACTGGTAACAGTCTTTTGATGGTTCCTTAGCATCTCCCTGGGTCTAGCCGCTACAAGGTCAAGTACTGAGACCTGGTTACCGGCTGCTGCCAGCAAAGTAGTTCCCTCATGCATTGGAAGTACACTCTCAACTGCCGCAGAGTGTTTAAACACCATTGCTGCTTTATCTGCTATCCTTGGATCCCATACTCTTACTGTCTGGTCATAGGAACCTGTAACCACCATGCCATTTGCCTGACCGATCATAAAACAGCCGCTCCGCACATAATCTTGATGGCCCACAAACTTCCTTGTGCTGTCATCGGAAGGTAGATCCCACAATCGTACCGTCGTGTCGTCGCTCGCGCTCATGAGTGTTGTGAGCTCTGAAGGGTGCCATTCTGTCACCCATACTGGCTGCTTGTGCTCGTTCCAGGTCCTTAGGATGGCTCGAGAATTAACATCAAATGCCTGTATAGCACCACTATCACCTCCTGCTACTACGACTCGACCATCGCGCCGTATCCGACCGCTATGTGCAGTGTCACTCACACCAAAGCGGGATATTGTTTTCAAGAGTTTTCGGGTTCGGGTTGAGTAAAGCTGCAGCCGTGTTCCTGACGTAACAACGAATGCTTCTAGCGCGCTCGATATAGGCGTGGAAGATGGTGGAGGAAATGCTATGCTAGTTATAGGACTGGAGTGCGGAGACGGAAGTAGTAGCTGTGAGGTGAAGCTACGCCAGTACTTTTGTTCCGGAGTAACAGTAAATTCGGTTGAAGGATGCTTTATAGGCTGAAGTGCAGTAACTTCCGCAGCCATTGTAAGCAAGTGTGAGACCTAAGAGTCTATTCAGACGTCAATTCTCACAACTGAAAAGTTTTGGGTAATGAACTTGTAGAGCTAGTTTTCGCGAGAAGATGTCGGCACCGGGAGAACTTAGATGCGTAGATTGCAAGTTTTGCCGACTCCGCAATCACATCCCCGGATAACCCCCCTTTATTAGTTCTAATCATGGTAGACATACGCAAGAGTTATTCACTCTATAAGTGTTATATTCTCAGCTATCTACTCTGTAAATGATTGATCTTTGAGATCCCTCGACCTCAACTCTTCACAAAACACACACCTCATGTTGCTTCAATGTATCCCGAATAAAACCTCCACCATGATCTTCTTCACAGCATTCCATAGATCGTCCGGCCGCTATTCCAATATGACAAATGCCCCAATGACCATCCCTAGAGTACAAAAAACCCCTTTATACCCTAATGAAAACTTGCTAACGGGGCCAACCAGTAGTAGCTTACTTATTAAAGAGTCTGAGTCTTTCCTCTTAAGGATTTTACAAATGTGTCTTCGTTCGTTATTTTCATGACCTCCACCGCGAAGAGCACAATGTTCTAGACAGGTGCGGCTCAAGAACTTGGTATTTAGTATCTACTTGAGGGAATTAATGTTCTGTTGTTCCAGGCTTCACCTCTATCGTCTCACCTTCAACTTCTTCGAAGGTGGTTGAACCGTGAGCACCTTACGAGCCGCACTATTAGCCCGCTCGGATAGATAAATATTGATAGCGGGAATAGCTGCCTTGATAGCGATCTTCTTGAGGCAATCACGGCAATGACAGTAGCGGCAACGTTCATCACCATCCTCGTCATCCCCGTCATCGCTATCGCCGTCGTCATTCTCCGAGTCGTTGTCTGAAAACTCCGAGTTTGATTCACGCTTCCGCTTTCTAGAGTCCATCTCTGGTTTAGAAAGAATTACACCAGATTCCAGCTGCGCGATGAGATCCTCAGGAAAAGTAACAATTTCCTTATTGGCAGCAGGTCCTTCGCTCCATAGTTTGACAGTAAATTTCTCTGCGTTAAACCTCAAACGAAAGAATGCGTGCTGGATTTTAGGACCTGTGGTTTCCCAATCCCAGGGCTTGGACTTGTCCTCATCCATAAGACATGCGTAGTCTGGAACCAACAGGATTGTCAATGACTCCAGGCGTCCAAATCCACTAGGATATGTACCACTAATGTTGAGAATATCGTCCAAAGCATTAACATAAACCAGGAGTTCAATGTTACGAATCGAGGGTCGAACGTGAACCGGTGGTGGTATCGGTCGCAGGTATGGCGCCTTCTTATACTCAAGTAATTTACACCCCAGCAACCATGTATCGCTTTCAAAAAATCCGTCTGGAATTCCGAGCTGCATGCGAAATGTGTTCTTGGCGTAAATGAGTTTGATCGCTACCTCGCGGATGCTTCGACAAGAGGCAAGCGCCCACTTATACCTTGCAGTCTTGAGGATAAGGGTTACGAAGTAGTTCCAAGTTATGGGTCGTTCAATGATCAGTACGGATGTGAGGATCTTCTCGAGAATCTTTAGCGGTAGATTCTGAAGGAACTGTCCGCCGTGCATCATATGTGCCATATCATGCCCTTCGGGACCCATCGTATCGAGGGCGTTTGGGGCTTTAATAATTGGATCACTCCCCATAGATATCGGGCTCGCTGCCCTGCTGACTACGATATTCCGTTTAGTATCTGTTGTGACGGTTCTAAGTACAATCCTTACTTTTGCGTTCTCTAGTCTCGATATTACTTGTGAAAGGGGAGAGGTTTGCCTTAGAGTGGTATGCTTCGAGTCGTAGCTTCTATTTCTGTGGGGTGGAGGAAAGAAGAGTTAGAGCTAGGTAGAAAGGTAGGTCTTTATATGCAAATGAGAGCGGCCCTTATTCCTAAATAGGTAATGCGTGATAGTATAAAACAATACTTCAAAAAATGTAAGTATTCTTCAACAATGACCATGAATAACGGTGCTGCAGCCAATAGAGCCGTCATGATGAATCTTTGTAACACACTATCAACATAGGGACAGTATCAGTTACAACATATTCACGAGAAGCTTTGGTCAAAGACTAGGCAATATCAACAATGGCCACATATAAAGACGTAAGATACCGAAGTATGTGCAAATCGAGCACAGTTTATTCCCTTTTAATTCATTCCTGACATAAAACGAAAGATATTCTTCTAGTTTGAGTTTGTCAAATTCTGCAAGGTTCGCTGTTCGTGACTTACTTTTCAGTCGCTAAGTTTCTCTATCTTCAAAAGTCTTACAGATCATCAAAGTACGCACTTTCATTATCTTGGATTCTTTATTTATTCATTCATACCGTTATTAAGATACACCCTATTAATATACACACCATACTAAGAGCAAATGAGTCCTACTATACTAATGAATGACAATAAACCCTTTGAAATATGAGAAGGGATCAAGTTAGAGCTTCGTCAGAACCACATTACCCCACACGTCAAGGATTTTCTCAACATAGAGGTCATCTTCAATAGATAACAACCTGCTTAAACCCTCAAGCTGCTGTGGACTGAGTTGCTGCGCAGCGTCCTGGATAGTCGTTTCTTGTCCTAGACGACCTTCACTGTATATCAGTGTTCGTGGCCGCTCGGCGTCGTCCGCAGAATCCTTCTCATGTACTGGTTCAGTTAGTGGCACATCAATGACGGTGGGTGTCCCATCTACAACGTGAGGCTCACACCAGGCCCGCTTTGGAGGCTGTCCTTGCTCTCCACGCGAAGATTGGTCCTTCACTGGTGATGGATCCCGACGAAGCCGATTATTCAGTTCCTTGAGCAGGGTAGTTGGCATCATAGTTTGGCCCCAGATCATCGTGATCTGTCGAGTTGGTAGTCTCTCATTCCCCACTTTGAACAATAGGTAGAGAGACCTGAATCTTGATAACCACGTGCTACCAATCAATTTGGATTCCACAAGCCGAAATTGAATCTCTCGCAAACGGTGGAATCCGTCTTGGTCCAGTCGACTAGTCTTATTTGCGAAGGTCGCCCTCTCCCACTCATGTGTTCCTACCCACTCTTCTAGCGCGACCTCGAGCTGGATTCGCCGGATATTAGGCCTGGCCATTCTTGGTGGCGGTACCATAGGAAGAAATCGTTCCCTACCGCGAGCAATCCACAGAGTTCTCTGTCTCAAATAAGCCGGCTTAAAGATGAACAGGTTGTGTCCATACGCTTGTTCGAGGGCAATCCTCCTCATGGTCGAACCCAAACGATGCAACACATTCCTGAAACCACTTGTTCGCCGAATAATTATGAATTGATCCCAGGTAATCGGCATGTCGACTATTACCACCCTTCGGGCAATGTCCATCAACATCTCTTCCGGTAGCGAATCTAGGGGTCGTCTAGGGGTAACCAAGGCTAAAACAGCGGCTTGTTGGTTCGCTCGCGTTTGTGCCAAAGCTTGCCGTATGCCCTCTAGTCGCGCACGCTCTCGACGTACACTCTCATGAACCGGGAATGTATGGCTACCTCCCCACGAAGTTCCTAAAGTACCCTCTCGGGTGGGATTGAGGCGAGCACTTCTCCTCTTACGGATTGTCCTTTCATGCTTTCTTACACCCATCTTGAATTAGGAGTTTGGATCGGTGTGGTTTGAATGTTCTACCTTTTTGATTAGGATAATTCAAACGAGTTAGATATGTCGTCGTGCGTTGAATGCTTTCTCGGTGTTCAGTAAATGTTCTGCTAGAAAGGACTATTCAGATTGAATTGTGCAAGTATTTAAAGGATGTATGCGACTATAGTGATGATAAATAGTATTGATTGTTCGCATTTGTAGGGAAATAATATATTGTCTTCTCTATCTCTCCTACATTGTTCTACTACGTCGTTTCCGTAACACAGCACATTGACTATGGACATTCTTGATCGATGTTTGTGAGCGTAGATGGGCATTCCACTGGACCCAGCGGTTCCAAGTAATCGAACAATGTAGCAAAGTGGCCCATAACGACTCTGAACAGATTGTTTTGTCTACAGATTCGTCGTGGATCGTTCATATCACTAAACATAAAAATTATCTCCAGCATCATGTACTGCACATTCGTTAAGGGTATATAAAAGGAACCTCAAAGAAACTGAAATCGGTCTTCGGGGCTTTCATAGTCTCAGAAGATAGGAAGTTGATTTCATCGACCAATTTGTGGCTCTGAAGTCCATTAAGGAATGTTCAATGTATGGAACTCAATGATAGTTAATAAGTCTGACAAGCAAAAGTCACTTAGGAGGCCGTATAAACGCATTGAAATTCGCTCCTTTGTATTCTCTCTTGGCTTTTTGTACTAATAGGTAAGTTGCAATACTACCATTCATTGAAGTGCTCTCAAGCAGACAAAGTTCAGCGTCTCTATCCTTACTCTTATAGTGCTTCCCAGTCATACCATATTTCTTAAGCTCCACAGAATTATCCTTGTAAAATCCTAAAGCTTCATCCTCATCAAGTACCGGATCCAGACTACATACTGAACGCTCGTCATCTGCATTGAGAAGCAAGTCTTCATTAGCCCCATTAGGTATTAAATTTTCATATTATCCTCATCTGATGGCATATCTTCATCATGTTCACTGGGCGTATAATCCGGGTCATTATTCTTGACGTTGTCTTCCTCTTCTTGCTCTTGGTTCCAAATTCCAACCTTGAGAAACCAGCAGACAAACCCAGTTTCTGATATCATCTGCGACATCGACGAACGAAAAATGTTTCCAGGTGTGGTTAATGAGTTGGGACATTCTGCGCATAGAGCTGCACAGCCGCGCTTTAGTCTTTCTTTTATCCTTCGCACCGCTCAAGATGTATTCATCATTCTCCTTATACACCACTACGGTCGCGATGTGGCATGACTGGTCAGTTTTCAATCAACCACCACCTCCTGAGAGTCATTGCTCCGATGTCCCTTCCACTGATTTTGTCCTTCGATCGAGCTGACAATCGTGTTTGTCAGATCACCAGGTTGGAGGACTCCCACACCAAATGAAAGGCGCGGTTTCGCTTGGTCCTTTGGCTTGTTTTGCAGGAGAGCAACTTGTGTAGGCTCGTTTGACGACCCGGTGCTCATGCCAGATTTTACTAGGAGTTTGTGGAAGAGAGGCCGTAGTGTGGCAATACAACCTGCTATAATACCCGCGCCGGGCTCTATTGAACTCCAGATGGCGAAGGTTGTGGAATTCCCTACCAGATTTAGAATGAGGAAGAATGTTTGAAATGGAGGAAGCTTACAGAGAAAATCGTCTGGATTCCTTAGGGCGTGCACAAATGGCAATCGAAATATTGACGCTATACTTCCTCTAATACGTCTTAGTATTATAACTACGGTGTAAATGGGGAGAGATTGAACTTACAAGGCTCCCAATGCTAGGATACCAGCAACAACAGCTTTGTTCCGGGAGTCCATGTTCAAATCCTTCACGATGAGAATTGGGAGAACCCCAAATGTCCAATCTGCAAGAGCATTGACGGCAGACGCGGCATATACCCAACCCAAGACGACTCTGGCGGGGAGACATGTGTGCGCGCTCGGGCCGATGTTCCAGAAGTCAGATGCGGGATTACACTGGAAGAGTAGGAAGAAGAAGGAGGTCGTTGATACAAGGGTAGTTCCAATTACAGTAACTCTAAGTATCCATATGTAGAGTCTATGAATAGCAAATCTTAGTAGAAAGAGCCCTAGAGAAAGCTTGACGAAGCAGGTACTGAGTATATAGAAAGCTTCGCAGATGTACCAGAACTGTTCATCGAGCGGTCAGAAGCCATATAGTCGTGTAAAGTATTCCTCGAACATACATATCTGGCCCTTACGACGCTATCCGAACTCAAATTGTATTCATGCTTGCCCAGGCCGTGGCGTATTACCACAAATTCACCACCAATAAAAGCAGTATAGAAAATCTGTTTCACGAGTGAGTTTAGGACTCCTACTTAATAGGAGGATTATTGTACTCACAAGTGTCACCACCATTAACCTATCATCCCACCCGAAAGACTTGATCATAACAGCGCGCACGTAAACACGCAGAAGACAAGCTAGATAAGATGTGGCAAGGAAGATAATGGCAACAACAAGAAGTTGAGTGCTACGATCTTCCATCTTCTCGCCCTACACCTGCGGGTGCATGTCAATTGTAAGTGTACTGAGGACACTCCTTTAAGACTCGAAAGAGAGGCAAAGAAGTTAAAGTCTTGAACTCGGGAGGTAAAATTCCAACTTCTAGCTTTTCCAGCCCCTAGTACAGTGTACAGATATGATCAGCCCTCATACGACGCTTCGTATCTTCTTAGTGCTTGTTCTCGGAGACTCCGATATATAGAAAACATTGAAACATCCCAGTCCTTTTACTATTTATACTTGATCGCGATGCAATGACAATTCCGTTGAAAGGTGCTGCTCTACTTTTCAGAAAACAATAACGACCCCGCGATACATCCTGATTTCTTGCATTTACTAAAGGGAGGGTGCTGGTCTAGAACTAACAATAGGCAGGATTTAGTCAGTATAAGCTCCTAATTTTTCAGCCTCAGTTAGCGAACCAGAGAGAGTGAGTATTTAGCGAAACATAAGAAATGTGGCTGAAATGGGTAGTCGGTGAACGAAAACGCTATTTTGGACAATGGATTTACGAGAAGTAGAGAAAATGCGGTGTAACAATACGATGACTTCATAGACATGTTTCGATAGTTGTTGAGGTATCTTTGGTTAATGCTTGAGCCTATATTCTACTTACTACTTGATTTCTTTGTGTATTGTAAGGGAAAACGAGGAACATACAAAATCACCTCGGATGGGGATTCTACGAGGGAACGAGATTATACCACGGGTAATGACTTTTTGTCATCTATAAATTGTTTTCCGCACGATAGAACAAACTACGCTCTTATCTTACTAACCCAGTGATCATGACCCTATATAAGAGTCAAAGTAGCCTATCGCCCAAGAAATTGTAAGCCAATGCGCACTTACAAGCTTATGTCGGGATATAGGCCTCAGATAATCCTCTAAATAAAAAAGAGATCCCGTACTTTACCGAGAGACCGGCCTCAGTACCTATCGTAGTGTCTATCATCCCGATAACCTCCCCTTCCACCACGTCCCTGGTAGGAATCTTGTCCGCGGTTATCATTTCGATATCCGCCTTCTCCACGATTATCATTCCTATATCCACCTTGTCCACGATTATCATTTCTATATCCGCCTCCTCCAAATCCTCCGCGGTACCCATCATAACCTTGTTGACCTCCGCCATTATACCCTTGATACCCGCCATTTTGCCCTGGATGCCCATTCGTGGGTGGAGGTGTTAGATAACTCGATCCCCCTCTACCAAACCCTCCTGGTGGTGGTGGGTAGCCAGATCCTCCCCTGCCGTACCCTCCTGGTGGCGGCGGAATCCAACCATTAGCTGCCGCAACATGAGGCGGTGGTGGTACACCCCCTGGTATAAAATTTGGGTCCATGAAGGCAGCAAATGGATTCGAAGGGTTGCGATTGTTGGTATTGAACCCATTGCCGAAGTGGTCTTGAGGTCCATTCCGAGAATCTGATCGGTAATTGAATCCACCATTGTTACCCCCGCCACGACCACCGCGACCACGGCCACGGCCGCTATTAGATCGGTTAAAAGGAGCACCACCGTAGGATCGACCGGATTTGCTAGCACGTTCGCGGGTCAAGGATATATCATTGGAGTCGAGTACTGGTTTAGGTATATCAACGCCGCGCAGTAACATGGATTTATGGACGGAATCGGACTGAGGCATAATGTAGTTGACACTAATAGAGATTAGCTTGCATGATACTTTTCACGATAACCCTAAACCGGAACTACTTACCTGATTGATCGATCTTCATCGAGGTCAGGCATTCGACCAGCTGTTAGAGGAAATGATAGGGAACTCTGGGGGAGATATGAGTCGTTCTTTTCAAGTTCGCCGCATAGACCTTCGCTAACTTTAACATCTATTTGGTACCTCGAGGTAGCCTGCTTTTTCGAATAAAAGTTCGTAGCGACCTCTTCGTAAAGTGGGTGGTGAGTTGAAAAGAGAAGTGCTTCATGTCCGAATTGATTGCGTGCGATCTCATCAGCACTTAACAGTGGATACTTCTTTGCCATAGCATCCAGTAGCCTCTTTTCGTCTATGAAAGGGAGCAAGGCAACACCCTGCCAAGCCATCTTTTTCCCATTCAGGTCTATTTCAAACTCAGTTGGATAAAAGTCGATAATTTCGCTGTCTTCGTCGCTCATTAACGGGCGGAATGGGGCAGGTAACGTATGGCCAGATGCGGCCGGCATAACACCCATGAGCTGTTCATAAGGTCTGAATATTCTGCCTTTGTTAAACTTGATAGTCATTTTATCAAGATCCACAAAATCAGCGGCAAAGGGTGCATAATGATGTGGATAGTACCACGTCCACGAAGGACATCCTTGAAAGTAGTATAGCAAAACCCAAGCAAGACCTTCAACATAGTCTCTTCCTACTTGGTGGCGGAATTCGATGTCGTTTGGATCACGTTTGAACTTCTGCTGGTAATATCTATCAGAATATCCATCCTCCCATAGGCGTACTGTATCCTCGGGAGGCTGGTCTGAATTCGACTTTGAACTGCCAATATTTGGTGTATTACGCCCAGGTGTGCCCGCATCATCTTCTTCCAAGGCATCCGCTTTTCGCTTCCCCAGGGTGGAGGGAGGGGTTTCCGTGAGATTCGCACCCGAGTTCTCCGGGGTTGCAATTGAAGAAGTAGCATCACGGTCTCCATTTTCCGAATTCTTCGTAGGTGTCTCTTGAACGTTAAGATTCCTTCGTAGCAACTGTTCCTTGAGAGCTGCTGCTGCGCTTTTGTTGGCCAAGGCCGACTGACTGAATGCATTTCGATTAACAAGAGCCTCGTGGGTCATTTGAATTGCTTCCGTGGTCCTTGATTCCCCAGGAGCAAAAGACGGCAAATGTTCGAAATCTGCCGCTGTGAGCGGCGCGCGCCGCTTGGATCCACTTTGAGTGGGCGTGGAGTTCTGATCAGGATCGTTAGTGTTGCGTGAATTACGTCTTTCGTAATCGACCCTTCTTGCTTCGCTTCTTTCACTCTCTAGTTTCCTCCTCTTAGCATTCACTTCCCTCCGTTCCTCAGTCTGCCTTCGCCTCCTAAAGATAGCGTCTTCTTGTTTGGCAAGACCGGCAAGGATGAGTTGTACTCGTTCTAGGTCTACATGTCCATCTTTGGTAACATAGCCTCCCATCAAAGGGAGGTTGTCGCGCCAAATCGCTATCAATGTATCGATTCCTTGCTCTCGGATGTCCAAACTTGGTAGGTGAGGTAAGAAATCATTACCAACGAAGAAGCACATGAAGACCCAATCATCCAGAGCACGCTCGAGATCGAAAGTGAAAGGAGCGTTAGGCACGTGCATTTCCACAGCAAGATACTCCCTGAGAATAGATACGTGTAACCATATAAATGGTTTTAACAGAGAGCTACGATCTGCTCCAGTGAGGTCTTTCTCGACCTTTTGGACCTCGCCTCTACAACTATCCGCTCTATGCCCAGGTTGACCACAGAGATTGCAAACTTGCGTCTTAGTCTCTTGGAAGAACACGTCTTCTCGCAAAACACGAAAGTGAGGCTCATGTGTTGCCAGACCCAACATGATAAGATCTGCATCAAGACCGTATATCACATGCCGGGTATTAGGGTCATGTTCTGGCTGCCGTCGTTGGGAGCGAATGAACTCCATAATTTTGTGTTCCCCTTCTCCAGGAACAGTAGCGTCGGAAATGATAATTTTTAACTTCTCCCAGGCAGGATCTGTGTTAAGCTTATAAGCAATCCAGTATCGAAGACTTTTAGCGAGTATGTCCATGAACGGCGTCCCAGGAGTAATTGCATTACTATCCCATGTCTTCTTATTCAGCGCATCTTCATCTACTTCTCCATCCGAGCGCGATTTTAGCATCTTGAGAAACTCGGCTTTGTCCTCATCTTTCTCTTTAGCTTCTTGTGCCGATCGAAACCTACGGGAGCGCTGTTGGTTCATCTTGGCTCGGGGAGCAACGCCATCTATCGAACAGGTTAGTTTTAGAAGAAGGTAATAATGGTATCATATATATGAAGTAAGAAGATAGTCGTACCCCCCTCAGAGCGTAGTAGTTTGGAGCATAACTGCAGCCGTCCTAAGGGAGCGCTATTTTCACACTACCATGAGCGTAGGATAGATTTTGCTAACATACCAACAGCAATCATCAACAATTTCCTTGGTCGTACCATATTGACCACTCTTTCAGTGTACTTGAAAATCTCGATCATCATTTCTTCCTCATTAGCCGGGGCGGGTCGGTCCTCTGGATGCGCGCATGGATGGACAATGCCATTCATGTCCAGATATAGGTTATCGAACTCTTCGCCATTAGGATTCCGCTCACGGGTATCGATCGGTATCTTTACCCCATCTACTTCCTCCGGCTCTTTCTCGATGACAGGCGAGATGATTTTAGGGTACTTTGTAGATAACCACCTGAACAACGCTGGAACACCCATGTTGAAAGATAGAGTCCGCTTTTAGTGGAATTGAATACTGTAACCTTATCAATGCGAAGAACAGAAAGTATGCTCTTTGTTCGATCGTTACGAAGTTGTAGCGCAAGGCAACAAATGCAGTTGCGGGAGTCGGGAAAGACCTGCGGTGCACTTTTAGATAGGTAACTTTCGAATCGCGTGGTTCATATGGCCATCCTGTGGGATCTTGTCTCAAGCGGTGTCCGCTACTGAGGGTAAAGTCAGTGCGGTGGGTGGTATTCTGGTAGAAAGTCAGAAGGTGGATGAGAGGTTGAGAACCTGGGTTTAACATAAGTTCTGCCTTTATGCCGTTTTAGGTTTAGCGTTCAGATAGAAATTGTGAAACCACAAACTCCCCCATGCCAAAGCAGAGGACAGTGTGTTCTATAAGTGTATACAGTTCTAATAGCCCTTTGAAATGCATATCTCCCATGAGTAGTCGATGTTAATCATGATCTCTACAATTTATACCAATTAAGATTGAGTCACTACTCTCCTGTAAAACCTCACCTTCGACTAGCGATGCTACAGAACTGCACTCGTAGCTCTCCAACACCGACAGCATGTTGCGAATGCTTGAAGCTCAAGCCCCGGCAAAACAAAATGCTACAGACACGATTAATACGCTGAGTAGTCGCTTGAATAGTGCTACTCTACTTGAGGACCGACGCGCCGCTATCCTTGGTCTGCGCAGCTTTGCCAAAGAGTATCCTGCTTCTGTCGCATCTGGAGCCCTTCGTGGTCTTATCAGCAGCTTAACAAAAGATTCTGAAGATGTTGACACAACCAAAGTTGTCTTAGAGACGCTTCTCATGCTATTTAACCCCAATGAAAACAGCGTATGAGCTCGTTCTACTTATATTTGGAGTATACTAACCATTATCTAGCCCGAAGCCTCAGATGATATAGCTCTCTGGCTTGCTGATGAATTTACGCAGGTTAGTCGCACTGGTCTTCCATCTAGCACGTACTGAGCTCATATCAGCGTCAAGATAACATTACTATCCTGTTAGACCTACTTGAAACCCCCGACTTCTACTCCCGTATATACTCCCTACAGTTGATCCAAGCAGCCTCGTCTGCGAGGCCGGAGAGGACTCAAGAGTGCATTCTTTCAGCTCCTTTAGGGACTACAAGGCTTGTGGGGATACTTGACGATCCTAGGGATGCTATTCGCAACGGTATGGTATTTCTGTTAAGCTTCCTTTGCTGATACATTTCTGACAACTGTCAGCCGGACTTCTTCTCCTGACCGACCTTACCCAATCGTCACCAGAATTACAGAAGCTTGTAGCATTCGAGAATGCGTTTGAGAAAATCTTTGCCCTTATAGAAGCGGAAGGATCTCTTGAGCAGGGAGGCATTGTTGTGCAAGATTGCCTTTCTTTGCTCGCCAATCTAGTCCGTTACAATGCCCCAAATCAATCCCTATTCCGAGAGACCGGTTGTGTTGCCAAACTTGCTCAATTGTTGCCGGGTGGTCGTAAAAAGGTCGCCAATAGTGAAGAAGATAATTGGGCAAGCCCTCAGAAAGACAAAAACATTTGGGGTCTACTTGCTGTTCTACGCATGTTTTTAGTAAGAGGAAGTGTGGGCACCCAACAGAACCAAAATTCTTTCTCGAAGCATAGATTGGTGCAATTGATTCTGAATTTAGCCTTTAATAAGCAAACCCAGATTCCAATCAAGGCTGAGGTTTGATATACTTTAGGCTTTTATTCCATATACTGGTATACTAATGGTAAAACTAGGCACTATATACATGTGCGGATATGATTAGAGCAAATCCACGACTACAGGAAGGTTTTGCACAACTTCAAGTCACCTTACCTATCGACCATGGAACATCTACACCGAACGGGGAGAAATCCATCAACGGTATATCGAAGGCCTATATCATCGATGCACTTTTGGATCTGACGTTAAGCGCAAGCCCGTCCAGCACATTCGATGCTCGATTTGCTGCGTGCGAGTGTGTCAAAGCTTACTTCTATACGCACGGGGAAATCAAGATGCACTTTTTGAATCGTGCCATTGAAGGTCATAAATCCGGTCAAGACGAGACAGCCAATGCGCTTACAACACTTATTCTCGGACACCATGGGCCTCAATATTCAGACCCATACCGCCTATGGTTTGCCTCTGTACTGGTGTTTCATCTTATCTTCGATGATCTCGAGGCTAAACGTCGACTCATGAGTGTTGCCGAAGGCGATGCAGAACAAGGCGAGGAGGTTGTTACCTGCATACAAGCATTGTCAAGTAATTTGATGATTGGACTGCAGACAGGTGCAGATGAAAGAGTGACCGTTGGTTACCTGATGCTCCTGCTGGGGTGGCTTTTTGAAGATTCCAAGGCTGTCAACGACTTTTTAGGAGAAGGCAGCAGTCTACAAAGCCTGGTCCAAGCAGCTTCCAGAGCTCCTAACGGACAGGTGGTCGTTCAAGGGCTATGTGCTATTTTACTCGGTATAATCTATGAATTCTCTACAAAGGACTCCCCGATTCCTCGTCGAAAATTGCAATCTGTTTTAGTGAATAGTCTCGGACGAGAAAGATATCTTGACGCAATTACCCGTCTCCGACAACATCCATTCATTAGAGATTTTGAAGTCCTTAGCCCTGGTTCTTCTATAGCTTCGGGTAACCTACCTGATGTATACTTTGATTCGACATTTGTGGATTTCATCAAGGATAATTTTAGTCGCTTATCGAGGGCGATTGATCGAGACCCCGGACTTGAAGTTCAACAGTCTCATGAAGGTATTGATAGAGATCTTTTGGATAACCTAAAGGCACAGCTCGCAGAGAAGGATAAAGCTCTACAAAAAGCGGAAAACGAAGCTCTAACAGTGGAAGGGAAGCTCGGCAAGGAACAAGCAGACCATAGAAGATCTCAAGAAACAGCAATTGCTGAAGTCAACCGTATCAAGAATATAAATGAAGCCCTACAACGGAATCATGATGCAGAATCTAGGAAAGCGGAAGAACAATATCGTGCAGCATTGCAGCGACAAGAGGAGCAAAGTCGTCAGCAGATACATGCCATTAACCTTCAAATGCAGCAGAACCAACGTGAAGCTAGCTCAACTGCATCTAGAGTGAAGGAACAGTTCGATCGGGAGTTAAGCCAATGGAAACGTGCGAATTCTGAGCTCGAGGACAAATTAAAAAAGATACAACAAGCTCATTTCAATACCGGCACTCAACTCAAAGAGAGTGAGAACGAGATCAAGAAACTAAACGACGAGATTTCCATCATTACAAAGACCGTGGATGGATTGAAGGCGCAACTTCGAGACAAAGGGTCGGAGAGAGATGAGTTGAGGAGTCAGAACTTGGAGCTCGAAGTCACGATCGAGAAACAACGGACGCAGATTGAGACCCTAAATCGTTCCCTTGAGAAGAACCGGACCGACATCCAAGACGTGAATAGACAGATCAAGGACAGTGAGGCGAATCTGCAGCAAGTGGAAAAGGAGTTGACTCAGGCGCAAGAGGAGCTTAAGCAAACGCGTAAAGACTTAGCTGAAAAGGAAGAGGCCAGAAGTTCAGTTCAAGCAGAATTAGATGACATGCTCATCATACTGAGTGACCTAGAGGATAAACGCACTAATGACAAGGTAATTCAGTATATCACCTATCCAGTGTATAAAGCTAACGTTTTCAGAAACGCCTCAAGGAACTAGGTCAAGAAACGTCTGATGCCGAAGTGGACGATGATGAAGATGAAGATGGGGATGAGGGAGAGGATGAAGACGATGAGGATGTCGATTGATATAATCGCATAGTTTCTAGCAGTATTATTTGAAAGAAGCGGGCGTTATCAAACCTCTACTGCGACATGCGGACCTTTTGCTATGTTGTAACTTGCTCTAGTTGTAGTGTACTTGTACATAAAGTTGCTTTATATCCAATATCCTGTGTTTTCAGTGAACCTCTTATTAATACGAAAATAGCGGTAGATGTCACGTTAAGCTTGACTTCTTCTACTACTATCACGAATGATTTCATATAGACATATATTGGTATCAGATTAAGGTCCTCTGAGTCATGTCTAAAGGCGGTAACTTCAAATTTCATTTCTG
Source organism: Patellaria atrata CBS 101060 (assembly GCA_010093705.1). Taxonomy (NCBI): domain Eukaryota; kingdom Fungi; phylum Ascomycota; class Dothideomycetes; order Patellariales; family Patellariaceae; genus Patellaria; species Patellaria atrata. The sequence continues at coordinate 283,766 of MU006093.1, forward strand.
CTCACACCACCCCTCCTTACAACTACCCCACCAAAATCTTCCAAAACACGAAATCTCTGGGAAGTTTCTAGGGATTCAATCTTCCCCAAAATGTCTATCGATTTCCCAGCTGAAGAAGAGAGAATTCTCAAAGGCTGGCAGGAAATTAACGCATTCCAGCGACAAGTAGAGCTATCCAAAGGTCGACCACCATACACATTTTACGATGGACCTCCGTTCGCTACTGGTTTACCTCACTACGGGCATCTTCTTGCTTCTACCATAAAAGATATCATTCCAAGATATTGGTCTATGAAAGGGCGATATGTGGAGCGAAGATTCGGTTGGGATACTCATGGCGTACCAATTGAGTATGAGATCGATAAGAAGATGGGAATCAGTGGGAAAGACGCAGTAGCGAAACTAGGGATTGAAAGATACAATGAAGAGTGTAGAGCGACTGTGATGAAATTCTCTGGAGAATGGAGGGCAACCATTGATCGTCTGGGACGTTGGATAGATTTTGATAATGATTACAAGGTATGGATCCACAGACACTTCGCAAATACAGAGACCATAAAGAGCTGACAAAGATGTGCGATAGACTATGGATACCAGCTTCATGGAGTCTGAATGGTGGGTCTTTAAACAGTTGTTTGATAAGGATGTCGTGTATCGAGGATATAGAGTTATGCCCTACTCCACAGCATTGAACACCCCACTTAGCAACTTCGAAGCCTCTCAGAACTACAAAGACGTCCAAGATCCGGCCGTTGTAGTGTCGTTCCCTTTACTAGATGACCCGAACACATTTCTCCTCGCCTGGACGACTACACCTTGGACTCTGCCTTCCCACACAGGACTAGCCGCGCATCCAGACTTGGAATATATCAAGCTCAAAGATGAAGCTACCGGCAGACACTATATACTACTAGAAGGGTTATTGAAGACATTGTACAAGGATCCTAAGAAAGCAAAATTCAAGATCGTTGAAAGGTTCAAGGGAAAAGACATGTTAGGTTGGAAGTATGAGCCGTTGTTCGATTATTTCTACGAAGAGTTCAAAGATTATGGATTCAAGGTACTCAATGCGACTTATGTCACTACGGACAGTGGTGTGGGCATAGTCCATCAATCACCCGCTTTCGGTGAAGAAGATTACAATGTAGCCATGGCTGCAGGCGTCATCAGCGACAAACGACCCCCCCCAAACCCGGTTGATGAGAAAGGAATCTTCACATCTCAAGTCCGAGATTTTGCTGGTATGCATGTCAAAGCTGCTGACAAAGCTATTATCAAACTTCTTAAAGGCACCGGCCGCCTGATTGTCGACTCTCAAATTACTCATAGTTACCCGTTCTGCTGGCGTTCTGATACCCCTTTGATATACCGCGCTGTTCCTTCCTGGTTTGTAAAAATTACTGATATCATCCCGAAGATGCTCAAAAACATTGAAGAGTCGCATTGGGTTCCGAATTTTGTTAAAGAGAAACGGTTTGCTAGCTGGATTGCTAATGCCCGAGATTGGAATATCTCCAGAAACAGGTATTGGGGTACACCGATTCCACTTTGGGTTAGTGAAGACTTCAAAGAGGTGGTGTGCGTTGGTAGTATTCAGGAGTTGAAAGAGTTGAGCGGTTACGAGGGCGAGATCACCGATCTACATCGTGACAAAGTGGATAAAATCACCATTCCAAGCAAGCAAGGTAATGGAGAGCTTCGACGAATTGAAGAGATATTCGATTGTTGGTTCGAGTCGGGTAGTATGCCATATGCCGGTCAGCACTATCCTTTCGAGAATCAAGAACACTTCAAGAAATCTTTTCCCGGAGACTTCATCGCAGAGGGCCTGGATCAGACAAGAGGTTGGTTTTATACACTAACAGTACTTGGTACCCATCTCTACGGATGTCTTCCATTCAAGAACTGCGTTGTGAACGGTATTGTCCTTGCTGAAGACGGTAAGAAAATGTCCAAGCGGCTAAAGAACTACCCCGATCCTGTTCTTATTATGAATAGCTACGGGTCTGATGCTCTCCGATTATATCTCATTAACTCACCAGTCGTAAGAGCTGAGCCATTGAGATTTAAGGAAGCAGGTGTTAAGGAAATCGTCTCCAAGGTCCTTTTACCACTATGGAATAGCTACAAGTTCTTCGAGCAACAAGTAGCTCTCCTCAAGAAGGTTACGGGTGTAGAGTATTCCTTCGATCCAGATGCGGAAAAGACCAACACCAATCTCATGGATCGCTGGATTCTCGCGAGTTGTCAAAGCCTTCTGAAATTCGTCAACGCCGAAATGGAGGGTTATAGATTATACACCGTAGTCCCGCGTTTACTTGAACTTATCGATAATACGACCAACTGGTATATTCGATTTAATCGTCGGCGACTAAAAGGCGAGTATGGAATTGACGACACACAGCACGCTTTGAATACGCTTTTCGAAGTTTTGTACACTCTTACTCGCGGTCTTGCACCCTTCACCCCTTTCATCACAGATAACATCTTCCAACGATTACTTCCGTTCATCCCTCAGAGGTTACATGGTGAGGATATGCGAAGTGTGCATTTCCTTCCATTCCCTGAAGTACGGGAGGAGCTGTTCGACGAAGTTATCGAGCGGCAGATATCTCGTATGCAGGCCGTCATTGAACTGGGGCGCATTAGCAGAGAGAGACGTACAATTGGGTTGAAGACCCCATTGAAGACTCTTATCGTTATCCACCCGGATCAGCAGTACCTAGACGACATCAAGGGGCTTGAGACCGAGATAGCCGAGGAATTGAACGTGCACAACCTTGTCCTTTCAAGTGAGGAAGACAAGTATAGCGTTCAGTATTCATGTACTGCAGACTGGCCTGTCCTCGGGAAAAAGCTCAAGAAGGACATCCAGAAGGTCAAGAAAGCCTTACCTTCCCTGAGTAGCGACGATGTTCGAGGGTTCGTGCAGAATAAAGAGATCACAGTGGACGGCATCAAGCTAGCAGAAGAGGATCTCTTGGTCAAGCGCGGCTTGAAAGATACCGAAGCGAGCAAGAACCAGGAGTTTAACACCAATAACGATGTCTTGATCATCTTAGACGTGGCCTTGTATCCGGAACTTGAACAGGAAGGATTGGCGCGTGAGATCATCAACAGAGTACAGCGCCTGCGCAAGAAGGCCGGGCTACAAGCTACGGATGATGTGGGTATGGAGTACAAGATGATCGCTGATCCTGATAATATCGGAATAGAAAACGTCTTCGAGACGCAGGGGAAGATGATCGAAAAGGCCTTGAGGCGACCCGTAGATAAACACGTAGTGACGGAAGTGGAAGGAAAGATTCCCGACGATGTGAAGGAAGATGTTATCCTACAGGAAGAACAGGAGGTACAGAAGGCCACGTTCTTGTTGAGACTTGTTAAGCTATAAGGGGTGCCTTGGTGGTGTGACATTTGATGTATTCTATGGATGTCCCTTTTCGGATAGGAAAAAGTAGCATGGCAAATAGATGAATGATCATTCGAAGTCTCAGATTTCCCGTTCATCATAACGTATCATTCCCCTCCATGTCATATGTGTACAGGTCTTGTACAGTCTATAATGCAAAGCTCTGAACGCTGCACAATTCCGCCTAGCACGCCGGGCTAACTTGTTATTTCAACTTTTTATAGTTTGCCTGAAATCACATCAGTTCATCAGGACATCAACTATATACCGTACCCAGAATACATACCACATAACAATCTTTCAATTTCATAAACTCCGTCAAACACTTCCCCTTGTACACATTGTTGTAGTCCGCAACGATGCATTTGCCATACACCGCACTCTAAGGGCTGTCAGGTGACTTGTGGAATAGTATCCGGGTGTGGCATTCCTTACTTCTATGGAGCATTTCGCCGCTGCTGCAGCAAACTTCTCTATCGGACGGGTCTTTGTGGGCATGAGTGAAATGTTTCAATTACTCAATGTAGTGATTAATGTTGAAGAAGTTGTCTCATGAACAGAACAATGTAAGTTCCATATAAGGAAACAATGTTTGGATCGTTTGCTTCACTTAGTTCTGTTACATTCAACCAATCATCGATAGCGTCTACATTCCATCTTCACGTCGCGTCCACCACTCGAAAACGCATTGTTTCGATATCAACATTCGAAACTTCTCACCTTTTTGGCTTTTCTTAGTAATGTCTATTTATTTGGCGTCGCATTGCTCAAGTAATAAATATATTGGACACGTAAATCCTTTCTCTTCACGCATGCCGCCTTCATGTCCCTCTTGGAGAAGCAGCGCGCTATAACCTTCGAATGCCGGCTTCGACTACTACAGATGAGCTGCCTCCTCTTACCAACGAAGGTACAGTTCATTAGCGAGTGCGACACGGAGCAGATTATTCTAATGCTATGTAGATGTCGAAGTCCTTTACAACATCGTCACACACGCCCAAACCTCTACCGAACCTACATTCCGCGCGCTTTTCCAAGCATACGATATCATCCTTGCAGAACAAGGCATTGACCCAAACCATGACCAGGTCTTCTTTCGCTACCTCTTGCGCATGGGAGAGGAGAAGACGGAAGATGGTAATCCCGACCTGTTCTCGAAATTCCAGAAGACGTTGGCGAAGGAGGGCATCATTGTCGAGCTCAAGGACGATGGGGAGGGCGTGGACGAGATCACACGAAGACTCGACAGCTCAGAATTGGATGGCGATCAACAACAACCCGTGCAACCCTCAAGGCGCGCCAGTTTTAGCTCCGTATATGAGGCTGTTGATACGACAAGAGATGGGAACAAAGAAAATATTAGAGGATTACCACAAAAGACATGGGGCCAAGGGTCTTATTCCCATCGACCAGCTAGCAGCGCATCAAACCATGTGTCCCGAAGAAGTAGATCTGATAGTGCGCGACCGGGACTCTACTCCTCTCTTCCTATTAGAGGGAGGGTGAGGGCGCGTGCAGCATCGGAGGATGTTACTAGCCATTCTCGGAAACGAGATGTATCTACCTCAAGTCGAGGTAGTATAAGTATAACTAGAAACCACCACAATACGGCCGCTACCCGGAACGCAGGTGGATATGGTCCTAGTGGCCGCGTAAACGGTGTGCACCTTCAGGGTACTTCCAAGGAAGTTCTAGAAGATGCAGGATACAATCCAGAGCCGCATTATGTTCCCCCAGAAATGCTATACCGTCCCACGCAAACCGAAATGAACGAAGATGCGCAAACATTCCGAGATCATTGCTCCGGGAGATCCATTCGGCAACTGCTGCAGCGTTGGCGTCAAAGAACAGACGAAGCTCGACTATGGGCCGAAATGAACGAAGATGCAAACGCATTCCGATATTATTGTACCAAGAGAGTTACTCTAGAGATGCTGCAACGTTGGCGACAACGAGCAGCCGAAGCTCTCCTCAAGGAGGATGAGATGATTGCTAAAGCAGAAGCATTCGATAAGAATATTCTGCTGCGTCAAGCTCTGGAACAATGGCACGGCGTTTGGCTCGTCAAGAAACAAGAAGCGGAAACCACGAAATTTTTTGCGCATCTGGAACGACGAGCTGACAAGGCTCGGAACCTATTCCTCCTGACTAAAGCTTTCACACACTGGGCGCAGTATGCTTCGGAAGAAGTATTGAGAACATCCGTAGCTCGACGACACATTCTTCGGACCAAGTACTTCAATGCGTGGAGAGACATTACAGCAGTCAATGATTTCAAAGTTCGGAGGCAGGTGCTTCATAAGTTTCTAGACAAATGGAGACGGCGAGCAGTCCAAGTTCAAACTCAAGAGACTGAAACTACATCTGTCTATGAGGGAAGAATTACCCGTAATTGCTTCCAACGTTGGTTAGCTACATACCGCGAGCGCAGAGCACTTTGTGATGCTGAGCAATACCTGATGCAGAAATATCTCGCAAGGTGGAGAGAAATTGTACGACAGCTAAGAGAGAGAGCAGAATGGGTTGACCAAATGAGAAATCGCAGTCTTTTGCAGAAAGACCTACTCCTATGGTCCACTCGAACAAATCAGGTTGTCCAAACTTTACCCCTATTACGGTCACAAGTTATCCAAAGACTGGAGAATCGTATTCTTCATACCTCGTTCTCCACGTGGCTACTCCGAACACGCCAATCTCAACAAGCTGAAGAGGCAAACCGACTTCGCATATTGCGGTATGCGTTGACAAAGGTGCGGATAAGGTTTAGTATTTCATACGCACAACGTCAGATAGCTAACCTCTACGCTGTCCAGTGTCTATATAAATGGATCATAGCTACTCGTGGTAAAGGACGCGAGCATACGCTTGATGAACGAGCCGTGCGCAATGCTCTCACTGCATGGCATACGAAGACGGAGCTGCAAAGGAATAGCTTGAAGACAGCTGAACAAGTTTTCAAGCGCTCGCAGTGTACGCGACTTCTTTCTAAGAGCTTCACTATTTGGCGGGAAAAGACGGGGCAGATACGCCAACAGTCTCAGCTGGCATCTTCGATCTATGAACCAAAACTTTTATATGGAGCACTGCAAGCCTGGATTAATCGTACTATTCACGTCCGTGAGCTCAACATTCAGGCTGAGGATGCACAGTTCTATGTATTCGCTATGCACGCTCTGAAAAAGTGGAAAGATGCAACCCAAGTGGCTAAGAAGCAGCATAGAAGAGAGGCGTATGCTACTGTAAGAAGAAATCATAAAATGAAACTCGTCCACGGCATCCTCCAGACCTGGCGCGGAAGGACTGCACGGATCAGAGACCTGGACAACGCTGCAAACAGGCTCATTGAGAACAGGACTGTGACCGCAGCTTCCAGAGCCCTCATCGCCTGGCATAATCGGGCCACTACCCTCACCCAACTGATTCAAGAGACCGAAGCAATGCGAAGAACTACTCTCCTATCCAGCACACTGAAGCTGTGGAATGAACAACATCAGAGAGTCCAATCGATGAGCCGGAAGGCAGAAACCTGGCAAAGAGAAATCGCAATTCTCGGCGCAGGCACTTGCTTCCGCAAACTCAATTGGCGTCTCTTCCAGATGAAACAAGAACAGCAAAAGGCTATCGCGCTCCGTGAGCGCAACTGGGAGAAACATATTAGAGCCATGATGCGCTTTTGGCTCGAACAAGCCTTAGCTTTGAGAGCGCAGAGACGAGCGCAAGGAACACAGAGCAATCGAAATCGCGATCCCGAAGAAAACGTCATGGTCCCCGTCCTGGAACTTTCGAGCACAGGAAGCAGGCACTTCGTACGCCCTCTCTCCGCTCCCACAGAAGTCGAGAGGGGAGTAGATGAGGAGGATTACCCAGATGAACCAAGTCCGTCTCCTCTACCCAGCACAAAGCGCCATACCCGCTTTTCCTCGCATCTCTATACCGCACCATCGAACCGAACCGGTTCAAAAGATAACGACGACGAAGCCTACGTCGAAGGATTCACCGCCCTCGACGCCTCAGCCTTCGACCTGAACCTCGACCTCAACTTCCCCACAACGAACACCCACTCCACCCTTCCAGCCGGCATCCTCACGTCCACCCCCGGCTATCTCAAAACGCCATCGAAGCGCGCCACCGCGCTCGCTAAAGCGAGGGAGCGCACAGGTGCCGCGAATTTAGCTATCGTCACTCCGGCGGTGGGAGCGACGCCCATGAGGGCATTCGGAGCAGCTACAGCGCCACCGGCGGTCGCAGAGGTGGAGAATAGGGGCCCGGTCACGCCATTTAGGAGGAAGTTGCTGCAGCAGGGGTATAGAGCCAGCGGAGCCAGGGGGGCGGGGGCGGGGAGGAGGAGGGGGGTCGGGTTCGTGGGGTTCGAGGATATCGGGGAGGGGAGTTCGAGGGGGAATGGGAGATGATCTTGTACCACGCTTTTGGGTATGGTGTTTCTATTCTGTTGAGCTCCACTTGATAGGATTGGATAGGAATGGTTGGCGTTTTTCGCGTTTCGGAGTTGGATATTTTGCGCTTTTGGATATCCCATGTTGTTCTCGCTCGCGCGGTGTTTCTTTTATCTCGCTGCTCAGAGCAGGCAATGTTTCATTCGTAATCGATTGGGCGTTGGAGTAGAAGTTGTAGAAATCCCCTGATATCTCCTATTTCAGCACTATCGAATCGGGTAATTGATCGCATGACACACCTACAATGCAAATATGACCAAGCAGAAGATCCCGCATGCGGCTCTGCCGTAACTCGGTTTTTGGGTCTGTTCGGTGCCAAGTGTGCAGTGCATGGATCCTGAGGTAGAGGGTGAGAGAGAGTCAGAGCAAGGCTCGCATTCGCCGAAAAAGGATATGCTCCTTGAGGTGTTGGGGGAGGGGGAGGGGGAGGGGGGTATGCGCTGGAGTGTCAGGTCACGCAGACTTAGGGGTTTGATATCAGATTGGGTTTTCTCATCCATATCTGTAGTGCAAGCAGGATAGAGCGGTGGGTTTGAAAGAGGGTACCTTATGGAGAGGATATCTTAGGGTATACAGTGAGAGGAGATATATGGGCAGGTGTGGAGGGAAGGGCTCATTATTTATCAGCCATGCACTTCTTACCTAAGATACTTCTCAAGCTGCCCTGGCACTGTCATGGCGGGGGTTTGTGATATGTCCCGCTTTCTACCTTAACTGATAGAACTTCTGGACGGGAAGTGTTGACTTCAGTATGCCATATGGGGCTTTTGTAGCGATGGGATTAGCCCAAAACCGAAAGAGGTAGAACTAGTGTTGGGGGCTTTGATATAGCAATACGAGAGACATCGTCAACGGTGTCAGATTCAGTATTATGGCATTGCTTGAGCTGTAGAGTGTAACGTGCTATATGGATTTTTCTATGAAGTTATTGGACAGAGATTCGTACTTTGAGGGGATTGTGGACGTTGCGTTGAGGCGGTGCTGTATCGTTTGGCGATCCTGCGGGAGTTTTATCCCACATCTCATATCGTACAGTAAGACGTTCTCTTGCTGACTACCTCTACGAGTATTTCGATGTTTTGATCGATATTTATCCTACCTTGTTATCTTTGATCTTAATATTAACGAATCTGGTGGATCGGCTATAGAACTAACTCCGCATATCAATCTCCGGCTACAGGAGACGACGTTCCCTTTCCACACCAGGGAAGATTAGATACCACTACTATAGAGATGATATCCTTCATCTCTTAGTATCTCATTATCTCATTATTTCGTGGTATCAGATACTACATAAGTAGTATATGCAGAAATGTTTCTTGCTCGTCCCCATCTCACTCTTTACTGATTAGTTGGCTCATTCGTTTCCAATTTCTATAATAGCTCTATAGCATTATCATAGTCACCCATCGACAAGTCCTTCAATTACTCATAAGTTTCAGAATTTCTCTTACGCCGTTGAAAAGCTAGAAGTTATATATTTCTATCTAAGGACCTCCGATATAGAAGCGTCCCTCTCCAAACAGAGGAACGTGAAGTGCTATACATATTCTAAGCTCGTAACAGATCTTTTGAAGCTTCCTCGCTGGGAATCTATGAACCACAGCCACTTGGATAGAGCGACAACTAGATAGAAGGAAGAAGTATAAGTCAGTTTCAAAGTAGAGCAGCAAAATTGGATACTACAAAAGTTAAAGAAACATCGCAAAACGAAGCGACGTTTTAGGTTTTGCTTTAGACCCGTCTGTTACAATTCAGTGGGAAAATCTCACTCTGCCCACGTCTTCACGATTCTTTACGTCGCTTTTGAGATCCTGTTTCTAATTAGCTCTATTCACACTCTTAGGGCAACTTGTCTATGAGCTCTCTCTGCTGACAAACACCTTGGAATTGTCTCTCATCGGGTCTCTGCTTTGCTGTAATCTCTCTTCACAATTTTGCGTGTTTAGTACTATTCAATATCTGTCATGATGCCTCTATATAATCCTACCCTTGCCCACCACCAGCGTCCATATCACTCAACTATTTCTTTATTTCAGCATACAACCTACACTTGGCACACAGACAACCACTGCCACCATGCCCGTACATTGGCGTGACCAAATCAACGAAGCCTTAGACGGTCTAGAGAATGAACTTACATACATCTGGGACGTAATCCGCGGCCGTACCCCCCTCTCTCCTACCAGTCCCCAAGATCCTCAACATCCCACCCCAGATGTCCAAGATAACGATAGCGCAGCCGGCACAACCCATTCCAACGAACCACGCCCCGAACCAACAGAACCTCCCAAGCCAACGGCCGGAGTCATCGCCGACGTAGCACGCTGGAGGTTCCCGGCCGCGCAGCTGTACTTCCACCACGTCTTTCAGCTCTGGATGCTCGCGGACCCGACGCTCTTCACCGACCGCTTCGTCAACTAGTCCTTCCTGAAGATGGAGGAGGGGAATTGGCGGGATATGGCGAAGGAGTATGCGGAGGGGCGTTTGAGGGAGATTGAGGAGCTTGTTGCGAAGGATGAAGCTAATAGGAAGGAGAAGGAGGCTGCGGAGATTGAGGCGAAGGAAAATGAGGTGGAGGAGGAAAGTATCAAGGGGAAGTCTACGAAGCCCAAGGGTAGGAAGAGGAAGAGGAGGAGGTGGTGAACGGACTTTTATGGATACGGACAACGCGGTTGCTACAGGGACAAGGATATAATGTTAGACTCTATGGCTCTCGACGGTTGTGTCAATTGAATACTTTGGAAAGATGGACGTCTATACTGGGTTGGCAGCAGCACTAGTGGAAGAATATATGCGTAAGTAAATAGCTTTCGATTAGGACAGTTCGATGTTAGATATACCACTCCAATGGGCTATTCGTCGAGGAGATATTCTACGTTCCTTATTTCCGTTTCCCGTTGTCACACAATGTCGCTAAAGCCACTAAATCTGCGTACGCTTGTGTGAGACTTCATAAGTTTTGGCTGAAGCGGTTTTGATCGGTCTGTTTCAAATAACATAGGGATTCTTTATATTGTCCCTTATTTAGACATACACTATTGTTTTCGTTTGCTGACAATCACTATGGAATCTCTTGTAATGTCCTGCTTGCTTCGTTTATATCTTTGCTACATCTCTAACAGTTCAATCACTATTCTACCATTTTGATTTCATTAAGCAATCGTCACTATGCTTCTATATAATGCACTTTCCCGATATTTGCCCCTTCTGCCACTCTAATCTATCATACTGTTCTAGTCTTAAAAGTGCAGTCCCATACCCTCCCACTTAAAACCCCCCCCCCCCCCCCCCCCCCTTCTAATTATCATGTCAACAGCATGGCGGCACTACGCCGACAAAGCACTAGACGCTCTCGAAACCGAACTCAACAAGCTCCGATCAACCGCACAATCCCGCCCCTCCACGTCTCCGTGCGGAACGGACCCAACCCCCCTTTCGGACCCAGACGACCAAGACGCCGCCAGCGAAACCAGCACAACAATCCTCCCCCCCTACGGCGGCGAAGCAGACAAACGAACGAAGCTCTGGAAAGGCGAAGACCGCGTCCAGCCCCGCACATTCAAAGCCCCAGTCCCCAGCCCCAGCGCGCACCTAACCTCCGCGCGCTGGACGCACCACGGGCCCCACCACTCCTTCGGATACATGTTTCAGCTGCACATGCTATGCGACCCACAGCTCCTTCGAAAGCCGTACGCCGAGCATAGGGAGGTGGGGCGGGAGGCGGCGCGGGTGTCGATCCGGCGGTTCCTGGGGGACCGGGATGTCGCGTTTTTCGTGGAGAATGCGGAGGATGAGAATCTTGTCGAGGAGTTGGTTGGGGTTTGGATGGTGCTTCATGGGGAGTGGAAGGGGGAGTTTGGGGGGTTTGGGGGGAGGGAGGGGCTGTTTTTGAAGGGGAAGGCCGAGGCGGTTTATCGGACTTTTGTTGGTATGAGGGAGGAGGAGGGACGGGGTGGAGCGGGACGGTTTGTGGAGCTGAGACTTGCGCGGATTATGAGGCTATCGTATGATTATCGGTACTAGGGATGTTGCTGTTGGGAAGAACTGGAGCCGTCTGAACATGGGACTGCCATAGAAAGGGTAGTACCGGGGTAGTATAGAATTTCCCCCAACAGTTTACGGTTTACTCTACTCAATCAAGGAGATCAATTTTGAACTAACCAGATCCATAGAGTTATGTACTCCAGAGGTACACTTTCTAATCCCTAACGCCAAACTCCGCGCACGCAAGCTCTAGCTAGCAAGACCTATTCCCTCTTAGAAAATACTATTGATAACCTTGCTTCCCATCGTCGCGCCTGCGCCAAAAACAGCCGCATTCCCAAACTTCTTCCCAATATTCTTCCCCATATCCGTATGCTTATTCGGCTGTCCCTGACTGCTCTGACTCACCTCCAACGGCACATTTCCGTACCCCATCGGCTGCTGTGGTACCGGCACCATCGGCATCCCACCCTTCTTCTCCTCAACTCTAACATACGAACGGGGGAATATGCCTTCAGCCCCGGTCCGCTCGTTGCGTCCCTTCCACCATTCCGCGTTCGTGTATTCGGTGACTGAGATGGGGTCGTGCAGCTCGAAGGCCAGGTCACCTTCATCTTGCGGCGCGTATTGATAGAGTGCCGTGGCATTGCAGAGTGCTTTTGCGGGTGCGTAGGCGGGGGGTGGAGCGGTGGGTGGGTTGAAGACGGCTTTCTCGTTGAAGGGCGCTTTCTCGTTCTGCGAGGTGAGACCGAGGTTGTTGATTGCTTGCGTCGGCGCTTCGTAGGCGGGCGTGGAGTGTGATTTGGCGGTTGAGGAGGCCTCGGAGGGGAGTTGAGAGAGGATGGAGGTTAGTTGGGCGCGGGTGAGGTTGTTGGTGTCGGCGAGAAATTCGAGCTCCTGGGAAAGGTTAGGGATCAGAGTTATTCGGTGAGGTTTGACAATTGGAGGATACTCACGGCTTTGATTGTGCGAATGGACCGGCTGGCCATCGCGGTACGAAATTCGTCAGCCATGTTGAGGGTGATGTACTTTCGTAGGGGGAACGCGTTGCGGATGTCGTCGCAGGTGTCGTTGCAGGTGTCGTTGCGCGGGGTTACTTCAACTTCAACTGCCGGTTCTGTTCGGTGAAGGATTTTGAAATGCGTCTGCAGCCTTCAACTAAAGAGGGCGAGATAAAAGGATTCGAAGCAGCGGGATTCTAGTTCAGAAGTTGATTTGAAAGAACTTTTTACGGGAGAGAAGAGCGCTTTGTGGTCTCCCAGCGGCAACAGTTGGACATCACGTTTCAAAACGGAGCAAGGATACCTAATAAGTTACAATTCCACACTTCGGTTGCTTACTGTACATCTTTTAACATTCGTTTTCTGAAAATATCTTTTCAACTTTTACATTCTTCATTCTGTTGGAGAAATTCAAGGTTCTTGCATGGAGTAGCTGAACCCCTGAACTTCAAGGCATTGGCTCACAATGGAGACCATTAAAGAACCATATCTAAGAGATATTCAAGATCGTGGATTTATCGAAGGTCTAACAATCAAAGAAAAGAGCTCGGAAAGACCAGTTTGCCATTATTTTGGAGGTTTGCCATACGCCTTACCTCCCGTAGGACCTTTCAGATGGCAGAGACCAAGGCCTCTTCCCACGTGTTATACATATGGTACACGGAATAATCCTGGACGTTTTACGGGCGAGACGGGAAAGTGTCCTCAACTCGCCGTAGACGAGATTGCTTCAGATGCGGCGGCTGTGGAGGAATTTTTGGACCATAATGCGGCTGGTAACCAAACTGAAGATTGCCTTCAATGCAATATCTGGATACCGTACGGTGATCCTCCATCAAAGGGTACTTTCTCTTCGTCTCATGCGTTAGTATAGCGAGCTTGCTGTTAACCAGATACTCTAGGATGGCCAGTATATTTCTACATTCGTACGGTAAACAGCCCCTTTGACGGTTCATTTCGCTAATGTACCGTAGATGGTGGATTTCTCCAGATTGGTTCTGCGAATGAGGCAAATTTTACGGCTATGTATGGGGAGACCCCTTTTCGAGCAATTATTGTAATGCCTGCATACCGATTGAACGTATTTGGGTTTCTTGCCTCACCAGATATGTGCTCAGAGTCAACATCTCCCGAGCAGACCCCTTATAATCTAGGGTTCTGGGATCAACGGCTAGCTCTTGAATGGACGCACAAGCTCATTAAATACTTTGATGGTAATGCTTCTAACATCACCGTGGGTGGATACTCTGCCGGTATGCTTCTCATTCCCCAGATATCATTATTGCTTTCAGTTGACTCTTCACCTAACTTCTTCGCAAGTATCCGTGACTACGTACCCTCTTTTCCCCTTCTTACTTTTAACGTCTAAGTAATTAACCAATAATCACTAATGTCTACAAAAGGAGCTCACTCTGCTTTTTACCAACTCCAATACGACCTCTTCCTCCCTACCTCTAAGTCCATAATCAAGCGTGTAGTAACTCATTCCAATGGTCCGGGCATGCAACCCAAATCCCTCATAGCAGGTCACACTCAATTCCTCGAACTCCTAGACGTCCTTTCCATCCCGCGATCACTATCCTCGGCTGACCGCATGGCACGTCTCCGTGTCATTCCTGCCCGCAAACTTCTCGTGGCTACTAAGAAGATGAGGTACCACCAATACCGCGCCATGACGGACAACGACTTCGTAAAGCCTGACCTCTTCGAGTCTATTGACTCGGGACGATTCGCTGCTCGCATGCGTGCCCGAAACATCCGCCTCCTCATTGGCGAATGCCGTGATGAACACTTCCTCTACGCTACCTGGCACCCAGCCAAGAACTCTCTCAAAGGGGTCTATGAACGTCTTCAAGCTGATTACCCAAAGATCGCCTGCAAAGCGCTATTAAACCTCTATTACCCGAATGGTAAGCTACCCGCGGGCTGTAAGGACTGGCCTGAAGCTTTTGGTCACATCTATGCAGACATGCAAATTCACATGATTCAACGCGGGGTGATGGCTGGGTTGGCTAGAGCTGGTATTGAAGATCTCATTTACCGGTATCGAATCGAGTGGCGTGCGGATTGCGCTTGGGCACCCCCGGAATGGGGTGTTACACATGGCACAGATGGCTCGATATGGTTCTGGGGCGATGGGGATAAGCTCAGACCTGAAGAGAAGAAGATCGTAAAGGATGGGTTACACGATCTGTACTGTCGGTTTATCCATGGTGAGGATGTGAGGAGAGAGTGGGGTACAGACGGAATCAAACGGGTGAGGCGGTTAAGGCCGGATGGAAAGATCGATGCCTGGGAGGATACATTGTGGGACAGGGCTCAGGAAGTCTGGAGGGTGCTACAGATGGTAGGGGTCGCCGAAGAAGACGAGGTCATGAAGTTGAGCTCGAAGTTGTGAGTATTTAGTGGTCTGGGACCGCAGTTGACGATGTCATTTCTGACAGTTTGGTATAGGGAGGCTGATAAACTATATATTAGGATATCACTACGATTGGCGGATATTCAGTAGAGTTAGCTTGCCCAAATTTTTGGTTTGATCGTTGGGCGCTGACTACTGTACAGTACTGCCTTATCAAGTATACTGCCGTATTCGGTTGATGCACGTTTCCTACTTTGCGTATTCACATCTCTTCGCGCTCTGCACAGTGCAAGTATCGTAAGGATCTTACTTATGGTGCGATCTAACTCCCATGAAGAATGTACAAAATAGATCATGATCGGTGTGCTCTGTTTTAGGGTCGATAAGGAGCGCACAGTACATACGGGTGGAAATAACTCCTATACAATGGACTCAAAGAAGGACTATGAGTGAAGAAAACCATTATTATATGGTTGTATATCATAACGGAAGCTCTCCCGTTTACTATATGAATAGGCGGGATCCCACAGTTCGATAGAAGTGCGTTGATGAAAGAAATCCCTCAACTTCATGTACTTATACTAGGAATTCAAGCATCATCTCCTTTGATAGGTGTTTCTTCTGGCTTATTGATGTCTTATGGTCGATGTGCGGGACGATGCAGGATTATGAGGCCTTTACAGGATCTTACAGTGATATGTGTTCGAACTTCTTCAATGTCGACCATAGCAGTGACACAGTGTCATACTCTAGATTAATCATTATTGACCGAATTCAGCAAAACGTTTAGTGCTATGTAGTAGTTCTGGGGAAGATGTACTACCCAACAAAGCACGTTGACAACTCGTTGACAGGGAGGACAATTACCTCATCGGATGTAACACTTTGAAAAATTTCCACTTCCATCGACTTCTCTTCCAGACGACACACTTTTCACCGATGTGGCTGGAAGAAAAGTTTCAACGATACAGACGTTCTATTCATACATCCGAGAACCAACAGCCGAAGTGAATTAGGAAAAAAATTACGGAACGCTTCCGCCTTAACTCCATCCCCTCAGACTAACCACCAACGGTTCATCACATCCCGATTTCGCCATCAAAGATCCCCTGCTGTTATCTGCTGTACTTCTTATACAATGTCTTCTTCCTCTCCTCTATATTCTTCCTGCCGATCAGTTTCGTGGAGAGGCAAGGAGAACAATTCCCTACATCCCCGAGGACTACAATGGATACTAAGAGGGGGAACATCCTTAGCGAAGTCGGTGTGAAGAACAACAACTCCAATGATGCTACGAATAAGAAGAAGGATCATATGAGGTTGAGTGATGTCGAGGCTAACAAAGATATACCTGTAGAGAGGAATACGACGTCTCTCGACGAGGAAGGAAGTGCTAGAGGCGACAGCCCTCCACCCCACAACTATTCCAAAGCTAGGCTCATTGCTCTTGTAGCTACCGTTACGGGAGCTGCTTTTCTAAACGTGAGTTGAGTGTAATCTCGGTCAGATTTGTACGTTGTACTAATTGCCTGTAGACACTGGGCGTTCAAGCAGCCGTTATAGTTCTTCCCACAATAGGGCACGATCTCGGTATTCCGGATAGTAGACAACAATGGATTGTCTCCGCATATTCACTTACCTTCGGTTGCTTCCTCCTTTTCTTTGGAAGACTCGCGGATGTATATGGAAAGAAATTGATATTCATACTGGGTTCAATTTGGTTAACAGTGGTTTCCATCGTCATCCCGTTCGTCTCCAATGAGATCACATTTGATGTTCTTCGAGGTCTTCAGGGGCTGGTATGACGGTCGATTCCGGATGATCTTAGGGACCAGAAACTGATATAATCTCATAGGGAGCTGCTGCAAACGTACCAACAGCTATTGGTATCCTCGGTGTCACATTTTCCCCTGGCAAAGCCAAGAATTATGCTTTCACCTGTTACGGAGCAGGTGCCCCAATGGGTTCCATTTTCGGTAATATTCTTGTAAGTCACACTTCAAGATACTCAGCGCGGCTATACTGACGCTTCAAACTCAAGGGAGGTGTAGTAGCCGAATACGTTAGTTGGAAGTGGGTTTTCTGGATACTGGCGATACTCTGCGCTCTAGTAAGCGTAGCTGGACAGTTCATAATACCTGAACCATCTTCAACCGAACATGGTTATGGCCTTAAGTCATCAGTGGACTGGATCGGAGGCACTTTGATCACCATCGGACTCCTTGCTCTTATGTTCGCCCTCACGGAAGGTAATGTAGTTGGTTGGAACGAGCCTTGGATATCAGCCTTGATCGTCGTCTCTGTCGTACTCGTCATTTTATTTGTGATATGGCAATGGTATCTAGAACATAAGACGACTAAACGGCCCTTGATGAAGGTTTCCATCTGGAACAACATGAGGTTCTCATCCGCTATGATCATCATGGCTTTGTTTTTCGCCTCGTTCAATAACTTCTTGATTTTCGCAACCTATTTGTGAGTCAGCTCTGAAAATTGGGTTGTCGTATCTGTACTTATAATAAATTCACAGCTATCAGGAATATCTAGGCCTAAGCGTTATCCAGACGACACTGCGATTCGTCCCAACTGGCGTCACTGGAGGTACACGATTCTTGTCCCAGAACTCGGCATTTTACTAATAGCCTTGCAGTCTTGGTCGCATTTGTAACTGCACAAATATTGAGTCGTATCAGAGGCAGTTACATCCTGATGTTTGGGACGCTTTGTGTCGGCATCGCTTGCCTTCTTTTTGCAGTACCAATTTCCACAAATACTACCTACTGGGCTTATGGATTTCCTGCGATGTGTCTTTCAGTCTTTGGCGCTGGTAAGTATGTTTGAAGGGGATTTCCACGTTTATCTAACATTTTCACCTTCAGATACACTTTACCCTTGCCTTACGCTCTTCACAGCTCAATCCCTACCACATGAGGATCAAGCTATGGGCGGCGGATTGATCAATGCTGTAGGACAAGTAGGTCGATCGATTGGCCTTGCTATCGGGACTGCAGTTGAGGTCGCAGTTATAGCTCGCCAAAAGAATATGGATACCAGTACCGTAGGGACGACTGATCTTGAACTTCGTGATTCGGCAATGCTTGACGGTCTTAGAGCAGCGCAGTGGTTAAGTTCTGGATTTGCCCTAGCGGCATGCTTGGTTGCTGGTTTCGCTTTTCGACATGCAGGAAAGGTCGGACATAAACACTGACAGAACATTAATGAAGTACAGGATATGTCGGTTCGTGTCACTGTTCGCCAGATTCCTCTCTACTGTACGCTCGCGCTCAAAGTGCTCTCCGGTTCCGGTGTACGGGAGAAGTCGAAAACGTGCAATTGAACGATTCAACACTGCGTCCAAATCGCCCGTACCAATAATGGATGCCTATCGCCGTGGTGGATTAACAGTCCTCAAGAGCTACTTGGAATCCGTTCTGAGGTTGAGGGACCATGTTAGTGGAAAGGAGATTGTTGGATTTGGATTTGGACGTGCAAGAAAAAACCGGTTGGAATATTGATTACACAACCCCTTTCAACGGTTTTCTTCACCAACTATCACGGGATCTTTGGTTATCGAGTCACCACTCCACGGTACCGCGGTGCACTCGACCACAATCTACAATCTTACTATCTATAATAATTCAGCTCTACTTCGACTTAATCTCCACGTCGTTCTTCTCAGTACAGTTTATTCTTTCATCACCAAACGCGTTATACCATTGATTGCGAAAATAGTCATTGTTCTTCCCAACGCCTATACACATATTGTTATTATCTCTATTGTTCCCATTGTCGAAGGAAAAGTCACATAATGGCGCGGCTGAAACTTAATAAGAGTGGAAACAATAGCTCAATAGGGGAAAAAAACTCATTATCACCGCCCACGCCGGTTGATTCTTGGTACTATATTAATCTAGGTACTGAAGCAGAAGGAAGTGGAAGACTCAGTCGCATTCCCTTTTCTCAAGAAAGAGTTACCATCATTGAACCTCCTCAGACACAATTCGTTGATTCAATTATCCCTTCGATAGAAACGATGGCTTGCAAACCCTCTACTAAGAATGCTACAGCCTCTAAGAAGAAGGCTAAAGTGCCAGCAAAAAGACGCGATGAGAAGAAGGCTACAGCACAAAAGACACGAAGCCGTCCCCGCAAAGCAACCAAGCGTACGGTGAATAGATCGCCCACACCCCAGACAGTTGAAGACAACGCCACAGAGGCGGCTGTAAAACCGTTCACACTCGAGAGAGCCGAAAACGATAGCAAAGATCTGGCCGTCTACTCCCAAACCGACGCAGACTTCTGGAAAGACCTGGAGCGCTCACCAAGCCCCACACCAGTATACATGAAGAGTTTCGTCCGCGCCTCCCTAAGGAGCCAAATGTGGGACCAAGCCAAAGAAGATGTAATAGAGCACGAACAATGCATGCGAACAGACTCCCAGCACACCTACACCTACGCCTCCAACTCTCCCCGTACCCAAAAGCGCTCCCGTACATCATCAGACTCGACATCGGACGCTTGGATCCTCCCCCCCCTGTACCCACACAATGCAGGCCCCGTACCGTCCTTCCACCCAACCGCCACCAACGACCCTGTACCGGAGCACTATCCGATACAGGAGTACCGCCTCGACGCCGTCTTCCCCGAAGAAACCGACCGCTCCCCACGGAACCTCCGGCTGCATACCTACTACCAGCAACCGGAGCGTTCGGCGCTGTACGAGCGGTACGGCTTCGATGATGACGTGATGTCGAAGTGGTATCCGACGCTCGAGCCGAACCGATCGAACCGGGTGGTAAGGACGGTACCGGGCCGGCAGAAACGGGGACGGAGAGTTGTGCGGAGGGTGTCGTTTGGGAGCTCCACCATCGAGAGCTGCCTGCGCTTCACCAGGAAGGTGTTGAGTTTCGGTTTGCCGCCTCCGCCGAATTTCGGCGAGAGACCCGATCCGGTTCCGCTGGCGGGACAGAAGAGGAAGAGGTTTGAGTTTGAACTTGAACTTGAGGATTAGGAAAAGGGATTGGGTGGATAGGGGTACTGTGAGGAAGGGGCATCATTCTTTAGGAGTAGGGCGAGATATTCGGTTCTTTGTACAGGGATGGCATATGGATTATCATGGCATATTCACAGCAAGCGTCTACAATACGCCATAAGGGCGATTTCATAGGCGGTTCTACAGCATATCGGGTTCTTTGTATATAGTACCGCACTGGACAAAACATTCATCACACCATCCACAATGCACGCAAAATGTGAATTCACAATGGCTTTCATTTTCTACCCTAATGATGGTACCACATCCCTATCTACATTCCACTCCTCAGCACGAAACTGATCATAGCCCTACCCGGGACCTGTGCCGTCGCGCTCCCGTCCGCCGCAAGCGTCGGTGCCTTCTCCGTGAAATCATTGCTGTTATCCGTCACATAGCTCGTGGCGCTAGTGGCGTTGAAGCCCGTGACAGCGACACTCACCGTCGCAGCTCCAGTCCCCGTATTGATAATATTAACCGCAACACTCCCATCCACATTCACAAACGCCGTGGTCCTAAAATTGCCCCCCGAGGTCCCGACACGCACGGCGCCCGGGCGGACGGTGCGGGAGTACTGCGCAAACGCCCACAGACGCTTGGAGACCTGATAATTCTGGCCGTCGATGAGGATGAGTTTCTCGTTGTTGTTATTGTTCGTCGGACGGTCCTGGATGCCGACCCACCAGAGATACGCGTTCAAGTTCCCGGTCACGATGCCGGTGTAGATGTTGTTCGCCCAGGTGAGGCCGTCACCGGCGCCGCCGTTGGAGTACCAGGCGGTGCTCCAGCGGCCGTTGAGGTCGGAGTACTCGGTCTGCCAGACGTGGGCGGGGGTGCTGAGGGCGCTGCTGATGCGGGAGGTGTATTCGTGCGTGGCGACGACGGAGAGGAGGGATTCTGCGCCGGAGGATTTGATCCCGTTGAAGGCTTGGGTTGTTTGTTGCCAACCGGTGTTTTCGCAGCAGATTATACCCACGTGGGAGAGGTTGGCGGCGGCAAGGGTCGGGGAGAGAACTTTGATGAATTCAGCGGCTTGCGCGCCGGAGGAGAGCATCGAGGCGTAGGATGTGCTGGGTGAAGATGTTAGAAGACGGGTGTTGGGGAGAAATATGGGGTTCTGAGATGGTGGTAACGTGAGGCATGCTCGTCAGAAAGATTGTCATATCGGGTAGTTTACACTCCGTACACATTCTGTGCATTGCGGAGCGCCATACGTCGGGGCTGCTGTACATTTGATAGACGTTCTGGTACCAAGTGACTTTGGCGCTCCCCAGCTACTGTACACTTACTGTACAGATTATGTGATTCCGCCGAACTAGCGTCACGGGATAGGCCAAATAACTTTTCCTAGGCTGTACAGGTCTTGATGGATGTAAAATAGTGTAGGAGTTCCGTACATGAAAGAAAAAAGATCTCAGCTCACCTCAAATCCGGCTCATTCAAGAACCCAATATGTGTGACTGGCACACCCTCTTGCTGGTACAGTTGGATATACTTAACAAGATAGTTTGCGTATGCTTGTTTCCAGTCTCCTGAATTGCATCTCGCACCGCTAACACCGCAAAGGCTTCCTCCATTCGCATCATTGTTGTTTGTTTTCATGAATCCAGGTGCGCTCCATGCGTCGCCGTAAATCGTCTTCACTCCGTATTTGACTGCCTGCTGCGACAGGAACAATTGTCCACTATCCTTTCCATCCCACACATACTGTGGCTCCGCAGTCGGCGAGCCAGGAGATTTCGGCAGAATCGTGTTCATCCAGTCACTCCGGCTATCGACTGAGCTGCCGATACCGTTCCGAAGGATTGTGAAACCGGCACCGTTAGTAGTATTGAAAAGAAGGTCTAGAACTTCAGTGCGCTTGGGTTCCGCAAGGTTCAATATCAGATTCGCACGCTGGAAAGCACCGCTGAAACCGAAACCATCCATAGTTTGGAACTTACGGGACCGGTCGACAGTGATCTTGGTAGCCGCTTGTCGAGGATGTAAGGGCTTTGACGACGGATGGGCAGAGGCTGACGAGGCAATTGCCGCCGAAGCGGCGAGGAAAGAAAGGAGTTGCATGGTAATAGTCCTTCAGGTGAGAAGTTGAAGGTAAGAAGAAGACGGTAACTTTAGACGACTCTTTAGAAAATAATTGAAGCGAAAATGAACGACTTTTATATGTATCATAGATATCTTGCCCAGAGACGTCACAAATTGCTTTATATGGAAAATATCACCTACCCTCGAGGTCCAGCAGATCACGCTACACAAATGCAGGAGATACGATGCGCAAGTCGTTCCAATTGTGATCAATGATGGATTCCTCATACTTCCGATTGCTTAAGAGAGCTTCGAGAAACCGAGATCTCATCTATATCGACCCTGTCAGGGCAACCAGAAACGCATGATGTGCCGCAGGGCTCCGCTCCACCGGCCGGCAGATAAATTAAGAGGGGTATGAAGAATTTAGGCGGGATGCTATTTCTCCACAAAATAGAAGAAGTTCTAGATTCTATGATCTTTTGATAATCTATATTAGCTGAGCGCGGTATGTGTCTGTATAAGGAGTTGTCGAGCTAAGAAAAGCTTGGAGTGGAACCTGGATATTCTCCTTCGGTTGTGCATCTAAAGATGCTGAGTAAGTTAAAACTTCCCACAACGGTAGAAGTGCTGCGGGGTTGCGTAGAGGCTGAGAATGCTTAGAATTCGTATTTAAACTCTATTCGGACGTCTGTTAAAAGCTCCTTGTGCGGAGTTTCGTCCTGATATGGTATCCATTTATGCCGGCATTGCCATTCCATCCCCCCTCGGATCGCTTCCTGCACTCCAGACGACCTGTCCGTCTTCTGTATGACACCTGATAACTTGTCCTCGTCCGAATAGTCCTCTCTGATATCCTTTGACTATCACAATATTATGACCTTTCTTTCTGAGCGATTCAGCGACATCTTCGCCGATGCCGTCCTCGATATAAACGGTCTGATCGAACACTTTACCTTGTTCAGTAGGCATTCCCGAGCCTATGCAAATCCTGGGTGCATCCAATGCTGCTTGAGGTGTGTATTTAAAGGCCAGCATATTCAGTAAAACTTGTACATGACCTTGTGGTTGCATGTAGCCGCCCATTACTCCGTATACCGAATGCAAGCTTTGGTCCCTTGGATCTGTGATCATTGCTGGAATGATAGTGTGATAGGGTCTTTTGTTTGGCTCAATAACGTTAGGGTGGCCTTTTTGAAGTGAGAAACCGCTCCCTCGATTCTGTAATGTAAAGCCACAGCCTTTCGGAATGATCGCCGTACCGAATCCAGAGAAGTTACTATTGATAAAGGAGATCCCGTTGCCTTCGCTATCAGTAGCTGCAAAATAGACAGTGTCACTGTGGTTAAGAGCTGGTGAGCCATGTTTTAGGACGTCGGCAACCTTTTCTGGGTTAAATATTCGAGCTCGTTCTGCAAGATAAGCCTCGGATATCATCTCTTTTGTGGGAACTTTTACAACGTTCGGATCGGCTACCCACCAATTTGCGTCGGCGAAAGCTAGTCGAAGGACTTCGATGAGTGCGTGAAGGTAGCTGTACATTTTCTAAGATATCAATCCGCCAAATGTAGAAAGAAGACTTACTCTGCGGTATTATGATCATCTTGTCCAAAGCAGGGAATCTTACCGCTCTTTTCCAATTCACTCAACATTCCCAGCGCCATTAGGGCAACAATCCCTTGACCGTTCGGTGGATGTTCCCATACTTCCACCTCCTCGTGCTGATTCTGAGGTGCTCTAAACTTTATCGAGATTGCATCAACATCCTCACTTCCTAAATCACCATGATTTTTCAGATCATCAAGGGTTAGATGACCTCCTAGATCCGTTACTACCTTAACGATAGCTTCCGCAACTTCACCTTCATAAAACCCTTTCTTGCCTTTCTGGCCGAGTAATCTAAACGTGTTTGCGAGTGTTGGATTCTTCATGATCTCTCCGGGTCTAGGATAACGGCATCCATGCGGTGCGTTGGGGTCTTTCTTCAACATCTCATGGCCATTTGGCGATGCGTTGAGAAGATCACTTTCAGACTCTTGCCACTACCTTTCATATTAGTTAAATACGGTCTTGTTCCCGAGAAAGTCACTCACAAATGTTGATGAAAGTTCAGAGACGGGAAATCCCTCTTCTGCAAGATCAATTGCAGGTTGTAATATCTGTTCGAACGAAAGCTTCCCACTTCCGAATCTTTCAACACAGTCTGCCCAACCTGCAGCAGCACCTGGTATTGTTACTGCGTGCACGCTCTTTTGTGGTATTTTACCGGTTTGGCCCTTTGACATGCCCAGGTCTTCTCTTACACTCTCTAGTGAGACTTTTGAGCCAGCACGTCCGGAGCCATTCATTGCATGTACCCTCTTGGTCTTTCCATTGTAGAATAGACAAAACATGTCACCACCAATGCCGGTAGAGCCAGGTTCGGTCAAATTTAGAGCTGCTGCAGTGGCAACAGCCGCATCCTGGATCATATTAGTCTAAGTAGTAGCAAAGCAGAGACGACACTTACAGCAGCATTTCCACCCTGACTAAGTATACTAATACCAGCCCGACATGCTAGAGGTTGTGTGGATGACACAATCCCCTTGGTACTATGCACAACGCTCCTACGACTAGGGAACGATATGAAATGGGGGTCCTCCGCAGCGTAGATGTTATGGGCACTCAATGGCATCTTTAAGGTAAGATTAAATAATTGAAGGTCTTTAGATTGTTTCTTCCCAACACAACTCCTCATGTATCAAGAGGGAAATCCTTGTATCTTAAGAATTTTCAACGGTGAAACAGCGGATCTAGGAATTCTAATGAAAATTTTAGGAATCGTACCGAGGTGGATATTTGTATTGTTCAGCATCTCGTCCAACTCGTAGTTTTCATTATCCAATTGCCCCTGCGGGGCATCGTGATGGACAACGAAACATCGCCACCGAAGTATCTCCGTATTCCTTTCGTCATGCTCACGCAGGTTCTTAGAGTGTCTTGTCATCTCGAGAACGTGGAAGAGTATCCTTTAGGGACGAATATCATATTGTAGAACTAGAACGTCCTGTTAGTTCCACTCATGGAATTTTTCTTCACCTCTGTGATCCCGTTAGAATGTAAAACTAGTTATCGGCAAAACTACGGCTCTTTCGCTCGTTATCTACAGAATTACATATCATAAATGTCTCCATACCTTGAGTACCAACGCGTTTCAACGTCGATATTGCATCTCTGTCTCTTGTCTGATTGATTGATTGTTAGCCAGACGAGCAGTCGTTGCCCGTATCTACAATGACACTCCCGTAGTACGATACCATTCTAGTTGGGGGATTGTTACAACCCTATGGATAGGACCCATAATTAGCAATTCGAACGATGTCAGATCTATAGCCATTATGGAGCGGCGGATATGAAGAGAAATCATTCCCTATGAGCCCCTTAAAAGTGGAGAACTTCGCCTTCTCACGGTCCACCCTCTAACAACGAGCAAAGATGAATTAATTCGATACTCGATCAAGCATGTTGCCTATAAAGATCTGCATCCAGACCAAGAATCTCAGAAGTATATCCAACATACTTGGGGGGACTACATCGCGCTATCATATTGTTGGGGGTAGGATGCCGACAGTCCTCGTAGAATCATCATCAACGGCCACTTCAAGTAACGGAAAGCTTAGAAGGTGCCCTTCAAATTATCCGAATCTCAAATGAAACTACCATGGTTCCTTACCTTGTTAAGTATTGGGTCGATGCTATCTGCATCAATCAGGCTGACAACTGTGAGATCAAGCGTGAGATAATACGAATGAGAGACATAGAGCCAGTCGACGGCTGTATTCGTTCATCTCGGAACCGAGATGGATGATAGTAGTGTCAGCATTATACTACTGATATCCATCGCTCAAAACTTAGCGGAATGCATTAATTGCTACAATACTCTTCTCAATCTAAGATTTCGAGCTACAGAAGAAGACCGGAAAGGATATTGCGTGATCATCAAGCTTTTATGTCGTCCGTGTTGGCATAGAGTCTGGATCCTACAGGAACTTACCATGAGCAGCGAGAACGTCATCGTTGGGTATGGAGAGCACCAAATACTTTTCAAGGAGATAGTTCAAGTCACGAGGTTCCTCGCCTCAACGGTGAAATTCTTATGATGATAACCGAGCCCCGGCCTGGAGACCGAATTCACAAGGCTTATGACCACCATGTTCGTAACCATGTTCAAGAATAATTTAATGGACCAGCGTCTACGACTAGAAACTTCTCAAAATCATACATATTTGGACCTTCGGCTACTTCTTCTCGCCCTCGCTCAGAACGCGCAGGCAACAAAAGCCCATACCAAAGTTTGGCATTCTTGGGCTCATGCTAGATGCCATAAAGATCAAGATGGAACCATTCATTGACTACGACCTTCCAGTCCATACATTATTCGCAGCTTTTTCAAGAGTTGTCATTGAATGCACGGACAACTTAGATATAATGCTTGCTAAAAGCTTTGGACAGACTATGACTCCGAACGGGGTGACGGATTGGCAACTGCGCTTTGACAGAGCCGGCATGCTGCACGATTGGCACTTCTACTGCTACGACCAGTTTGATGGTGCGTATGATCAATTGTACAAAGTAATTGACGAATCACGCAAATGTAGATCTAATGGCGGTCGAAGATCTAAAGATCAATTTTCGGGGTACTTCCGGAAATTCTCTGTTGAAATGTTCAGGTTTCTCGATAGGAACCGGACGTTACTAACAATTCTGCCCATATCCAACCAGTTCATCAAGTTAATCCTTACGATGACGAGGATGCTACGAGCCGCGCCCTTATTCATACGCTATTTGCAAATCTTTTTTGGAGTGACTTCCAAGATTCCGCTTTATTACAAATTCCATGGCTTGCCGGCGGTCTGACTGTGCTCTTCAACGACGATGGATCCCTATGCCTTAATAACAACTTGACAGAACGCATAGGTGGGATGAGACAACTGGGGTGGGACGAAGCCATCTCCGGTAACTTCTTTGCCTTCGAATGGTTCCGCCGCCGCGTCAGTCGATTCTGTATAGGGGGGAAGACGTTTCGGCATTATTTTGAGCCGGAGGTTGTTCAATGCTCGTTCCCGAATCAGCGGATCAAGCTAGATATTGTAACACTTCTCGGCGCGCCTGCTTGTCGAAGGCTTATAACTCTGTCCAGTGGCCATTTTGGACTCGCTCCAAGTACAATACAGAGAGGAGATGGGATTTACGTGTTGTTGGGTTCTTCATTTCCCGTTGTCTTACGCCCGGTAGTAGATACCGATCACTTCGAGGTCATCGGGGAGTGCTATGTGGAAGGTTTTATGAAGAGGGAAGCAGTAGAAGCTCTTGAACAGGGGAAGTTTCCATCTCCGGGACATCGTATTCTGCTAAGGTAATAAAGTTGGATGATTTGCTTAACTTATCGATATGTGAACCTGCTCCTAAATGATCTTCCATTTGATGATGTAGGATGAAAGTAAGCCTATGATTTGGGACCTGTAGTTCACGACTGGTCCTGGGGACCTTGGGACTGCACCGTCTTCTTGCGCTTGTTGGACAAAGGCATTATAGAGGGTTGATAGAAAATGATCAAGTTTTATGTTCAAGTTGCTCACTGAAGTTTTGTTAGGAGCACAGCAAACGATGGGGCAGTGACCACTAAGGGAGCACAGGTTTGAACTCTGTCACTCCCCCTTCCGATCGCCTCTTCCTCTTGCCGTGAGAAACATCTGATGCCTGATAACTGCAGCACTTCGCCGTGCACTACGATGCACAGGAGGTCAGAAGGCGTAGCTGAAAAGCCCTGATTTCATACAAGCAATGTTGATTGCGGATGGCTTCGCAGCTAAAAATTAATATATTTAAAAAGAAAAAAAGTCAAAACAGTTCCCCACCCGCTCCTATCCATTCGGACGAGCGGCGTGGTACTTTGCTTGAGGGCATTATCCCCCCTTCTAAGGTTTGACCTCTGGACCGGTTGGTTTTGGCCCTGATTGGTGTGATGGGGTTTCCCGCCACTAGGCCACAGGTCTCTGGGATATGGAAGGAGGTCACAGTTTGTTTGTTTATGAGCTGGAAATGGAAGGAACGTTGTTTAGGGAGTGAGGAGGAGCTCGGATGGTGAGACCGATCCTCGGCCCGCGTCCAAGCTCCCGTCTCGGCAGCTCTCCTGCAGGGGACCCAAAAACTTCAACCAGCAACCATCAAGCTGTAGACATGTCTATATCACCATGGATTTGCCAAAGATGTTTATCACGCACTTTTAGACTTCTAAGCAGACGCTGGATTCGTTTACAAAGTACAGGTATTCCATCCAATACCATCTCAATGCTTCAAAATAGCCCTAACATTTCCACAGCATCCATAACAGATGATACCATCTCACCCGCTCTGCTCTCGCAAGCTCGCAAACTCAGCGATGAGCACGCAACTCTATCAAAGCAATTAAGCAATGGCTTCAATTCGCGCGTAGCAAAGAAAGTCGGTGAGCTCTCACGCGTCGCGTCCGCATTCAAAGAGCATCAAAAAGCCCTCGAGGTAGCTCCCTCCAATTTCCAACTCAAAGCCCACCGCTAACCCACAACCCTCACAGTCTCTCTCAGAGCTTCGGTCCCTCATACACGACCCCACCACCGACGCCGAACTCCGCGCCCTCGCCGCCGACGACCTCATATCTACCCGAGAAGCACTATCCTCAGCGTCCCAATCCCTAACCACGTCCCTAGTCCCACAACACCCCTTCGCACACCTCCCCTGCATGTTAGAAATCCGACCCGGCGCCGGCGGCTCCGAAGCCGCCCTCTTCGCTGCCGATCTCCTTCGCATGTACCAATCTTACACCTCGCGCCTGGGCCTGCGCACCACCCTCCTCAAATACGAAGATGCCGACGGCATCGGCGACCCCAACGGCTCCGACGCTCCACTACAGGAAGCAGTGCTCGAAATCGCGAGCGAGGGCGCCTACGGCACCTTCCGCTGCGAAGCCGGCGTGCACCGCGTCCAGCGCGTTCCGGCCACCGAGAGCAAAGGCCGCACGCACACGAGCGCCGCGTCTGTCCTCGTCTTGCCTTCGTTCCCCTCGTCTGGGGAGGATAGCGAACTTAACTTTGAGGATCCGGAGAGTGATTACTACATCGATGCCAAGGAGGTAAGGACGGATATCATGCGTGCGCGGGGAGCGGGGGGTCAGCACGTCAATACCACGGACTCGGCGGTGCGGCTTACGCATTTACCGACCGGGACCGTGGTCGCGATTCAGGACTCGAGATCTCAGGTCAAGAATCGGGAGAAGGCGTGGGCGCTGCTGCGGTCGAAGATCGCGCAGGCGAGACGGGAGGCGAGAGAGGAGGAGATGGTGAGGTTGAGACGGAGCGTCGTGGGGGTTGCGAAGATGGGGAGGGGGGATAAGGTCAGGACGTATAATTGGGGCCAGCAGAGGGTTACGGATCATAGGAGTGGGTTCTCGGTGCATGATTTGGATGACGTGGTTGAGGGGGGCGAGAGCTTGGAACGGGTTATGGAGAGTGTACGGATTTGGTTGAGTGAGAGGGATGTGGAGGATTTGATTGCTAGTCAGGAGGCCGAGGAAGGGAAATAAGGCGTTATACTTATTTCAACTCTCGAGACTGACGTTGGGTTGCGCCTCTCCCGGGTTGGGAATCGGATGTATCAAACTAAGCATGCCGCTGCTAAAAGACTTTGGCAATTATACTCTTATTGTATAGTATAGTGCTTACTATCCTCATAGCTTTGATGTTCTGTACACTTCGAACGGACTGCATTGTTTTACCACTTTCTACACTCATGAAGATCCGTACAGATATTGTACAGTTTACGGCAAACCAGTTATTGAGCCGACCACAAAATATGTCACACTCTCCCCAAACATACATCACTGATATTATATACAAATTTCGTCCTCTAAGACATGTACGATCCGCACCTGGACGTCTTTCCAGCCCCAATAGCTCAGTACCCCGCTTGCAGCAGAACCGGATTAGCAGCACCCGTACTGTAAAGGCCGACACCATTCGAAGTGGCAACATCAGGATCAGGATAATACCACGCAGCGACAGCAATAATGAGATAAATGATAACCAGCAGCGCGCCCTCGAGATAATTACACTCCTGATCGCGCAGGAAATTCCCCACGACCAAAATCGACAAGACGAGCAAAGCGACCATGAAGATCTCGAAGTTGAGATCCATGGGCTTGCCAAGGCCCCATGCGACGATGACGACGAGGGGCGCGTTGAAGAGCGCGGTTTGGATCGACGGCCCGAGACAGTGGAAGAGGGCGAAGTTCATCTGGCCGTCCCAGGCTTCGTCGATGGCGGTGAGGTGCTCCGCTGCTTTTTCGACGAGGGGGAGGAGGATGAGGCCGAGGAATTGGTCCGGCGTGCCGGATTCGACTACGGCTTCGATCCGTTCGACGAGGAGGAAGGCGAGGACGGTTACGAGGACGAGGGCGAGGACGATGGCGATGAGGCATTCGGTGAAGGTTAGTTTAGGCTTGGTGAGATCGAAGTGGCGGTCTAGGTCGTTGTGCTCGTCTTCTTCGAGGACGGTGTCGAAGATGCTGTGTTGGGATTTTGCGTTGTATAAGATGAATCTGGAAAGGGGTTATGGTGAAGTCTTCTTTTGGAGGGGGTGGCTTACATGAAAAATGCAATGATGAGCAAGATGGATGTGAAACGGCCAAGCTCGAGGACGTCTTTTTGCAACTTGGGTAAAGTAAAATGATGGTGCTTTCCTGGGATATCAATTGGGACGGCAGAGCCTTTCAATGCGGAATAGAAAGCGCTGGGGATCAAGAGTCCAAAACCAGCTACGAGCAGGAGACCAGTTCCAACCTCGCTCACAGCCGCGTGGAAAGTTTGAACTCGTTGACGGAGACCACCAACGAAGAAGCAGAGACCCAAACAAAGCAGCAAATTGGCGAGGATCGATCCAAGAATGGCAGCCTGGATGATCGGTATCAGATTTCCTTCTTCTGCAGACTCTTCACCTTCTTTATGCTTGACTATAAGAATCACGAAAAGAACGATTTCGACAATAGATCCGAATGCAGTCTCAATCAATATTCCAGATACCTTAGGCATCTTGCGTGCGAATTCTTGACCGGCGAATCCAAGAAGGTTCGCAGCGGGTACCATGCCGACATAGCTCATAGCAAAGACCCATAAGGGATGGTTTGGAATGACAAAGTGAAGGATGATTGCAATTGGTACAAATGGCCATAGGAAATTGACGTATTTAGAGACTATGTTTGAACTCCTCCATGCAACTTGAAGGAAATGTTTTGCATCGAATCCGCTTCGACCGCTTTCACCATCGGGATGGATGTGTAGGTGAGGTAGGAGTGGATGAGAGTCAGAATCACCATTCTGACGATGATTGAGAGAAGTCATGGTGATTTATATGTAGAACCGAGCAAACGGTTTATACGTACAAGATAATGAATTGAAAACACGGGAGCTCGAACAATGAAGCTGGGGAACTCTATGGTAGCTTTAGAGGGGAGGAAAAGGAAAGAAATGCCTAGAGCGGGGTGGGAAGTCTAGCTTGGCTCCAGCCACTCAATTCTTCTAGTAGAGCGCTGGAAATCCTGCTTTCTATCATCATCTTTAACCAGCTTCTCGATATAACGACATGGAGAATCGATGTGTATCTATGAGAGAGATTCAATTGATGTTGAAACGAAGACTAAGCAGCTGTTACAATCCATGCCCACGCGAAGATTCCTTTCGGCACATCTTTGTCCCAGATGAACCCGAATTGAATGAACCCCTCAATTTACCAAGGCCAGAAAGCAGTTCTCCACCTCTTCTTGAGTTCTATGATCTTCACGGTGCGTAGAGGTCCGATATATAGTATTTCATGCATTTTCTATCTTCATCTGGTATGGACAGCCTTCCTCGGCCATCATACAGTTCGTCTGATCAAAAGTACTAGTCCTTCGTCGTCTGTATGGTTTCATTCTACATATGCTTTGGGCTCTGTCGTACATTGCTAATTTTTCTGTACAGTAAAGTCGAAGACCCTTTTGACAGCGAATGTACAGTAGACGAGAAATGCAACGACCGGGGAGGGGATAAAGGAAAGTAGATGGAAAATGCTCATCTATTCCATGATCCTGGGAAATCTCCATCAATAATTGTCCATCGAGCTTTCCTCTTCCCACGTACCTAAGCGTTTTTGTTAGATAAAGTCTCATCTGAGGCTATAAACACTGATAATCATGGCTGGCTCCCGTTCTTGTGAGTTTGTCTTCCTTTTCTTCTTCTATAAACTCAGATTCAGTATCATTAAAGATGCGGCTTTCTGGGCTTCTGTTTATTCTTAAACTTTTCCTTCTCAGTACACTTGCTACTGATGATGGCCTCACAAACCTTGTCTCTTGGGACAAGTATAGCCTCATGATCAATGGCGAGAGAATCTTCATCATGTCGGGCGAGTTCGCCTACCAGCGACTCCCCGTACCAGAACTTTGGCTTGATGTTTTCCAAAAGTTTAAAGCCAACGGACTGAATACGGTTAGTATCTATTTCTTTTGGTCTTATCATTCTCCATCGCGCGGAGTATACGACTTCACCACGCCTGCCAAGGACATCCAGATCATGCTAGATATGGCACAGCAAGCAGGTCTTTATGTTATTGCGAGGCCAGGACCATACTGCAACGCGGAGACCAACGCTGGTGGATTCGCGCTATGGACTAGTGATGGGAGTGGAGGAAGATATCGAACGTCAGATGAAACATACCATCAAGCATGGCTTCCTTGGATCCAGGAAGTTGGCGCTATTCTCGAACGGAATCAGATTACAAAAGGTGGTCCAGTCATACTTGTACAAATCGAGAATGAGCTCCAACAAGGAAGACATGACCCGAACGACACTCTTGTGCTCTATATGGAGCAATTGAAGAAAGCAATGCGAGACGCTGGGATTGTGGTACCACTTACCCATAACGAAAAAGGAATGAGGGCTGTCAGCTGGACTACAGATTACCAAGATGTTGGCGGTTCTGTTAATATCTACGGTCTCGATAACTATCCGGGAGGTCTAAGTTGCGCAAACCCGGAGACTGGATTCAACCTTAATCGAGGATACTACCAGTGGTTTCAAAACTACTCCTTCACACAACCGGAATATCTACCAGAATTCGAGGCGGGATGGTTTCAGCCTTGGGGAGCCGCGTTCTATGACGATTGTCTTTCCGAACACGATCCTGCGTTTGCAGATGTGTATTATAAATCCGTGATCGGACAACGTGTTACGCTTTTGAATCTTTACATGGCTTTTGGAGGGACGAATTGGGGACAGAGCGCGGCAACAGTCGTAGGTAAAAGTATTATCTAATGGGCCACCTTCGATACTGACAGGTATTTCAGGTCTATACTTCATATGACTACTCCGCACCCTTGAGAGAGACTCGAGAAGTGCAAGACAAGTTCAAACACACAAAACTCGTTGGCCTCTTTACCCGAGTAAGTCAGGATCTATGGAAAACAAATATGGAAAGCAACGGTACTGGAAATGCAGTTGATAATAGAATGATCTGGACGTGGGTCTTGCGCAATCCTGATACTGGATCTCGCTTTTACCTCGCTGAGAATAATATTTCCAGCTCTAGAGCTGTTACTGATTTTGCAATGACTGTCAACACGTCGGCTGGCCCTGTCTCGATAGCTACCATGCAGTTAAATGGCCGTCAGAGTAGGTTCGTTGTGACGGACTATCCCATCGGTAACATGACGTTGCTGTATTCCTCTGCTGAAGTACTAACCTATGGGGTTTTCAATCGTCCTGTAGTTGTGTTTTATTTAAAGAAAGGGCAAACCGGTGAATTTGCTTTCAAATCACCTTCGCAAAACACTGGATATTATATATTCGGATCTGAGTCGGATTTCAGGGCAATTAACGATACTTCCAATGGCACAAGATATACGTATACGACGACTGGGTCCGCTACTGTGATCGAATTTTCAAATGGATTACTTGCCTATCTCCTGGATACGAACACTGCGTACAAATTCTTTGCCCCGTCTACCACTGACAGCCCAGTTGTCAAACCGAATCAACAAATCTTCGTCTTTGGACCATACCTAGTTCGAAAAGCAAGCATTACGGGTAGAAACGTGGAAATCTTGGGTGACAACGACGAAGAGACGACCATTGAAGTCTACATCGGCGATACTGCCATCGACACTATCCAGTGGAACGGCAAAAGTCTCAATACAACACGAACGCCCTATGGCTCCTTAACCGCCACCATCCCTGGAGGTAACGATAGAAACGTAGATCTCCCCACACTGAATAATTGGAAGGTCAAAGACAGTTTACCTGAGATGTCTCTCACGTACGACGATTCCGCCTGGACTGTAGCCAACAAAACCACAACCCGCTCCCCCGTGGCCCCTCTCACGCTACCAGTACTTTTCAGCAGCGACTACGGCTTCTATACGGGGATCAAGCTTTACCGCGCTCGTTTCGATGGCCGTGCTGCTCGAGCGGTGAACTTGACTGTGCAAGGTGGAGCTGCAGCGGGATGGAATGCGTGGCTTAACAGCCAATTCATCGGTGGGAGCCCGGGCCAGGCATCTGCATGGTCAACTTCGGGATTGTTGGAGTTTGGCGATGTAGCGCTCTTGGATCGCGACAACATATTAACCGTAGTTACCGACTACCATGGTCACGACCAGACAAGTACAGGGCCTGCGGGTGGAGAAAATCCTAGGGGAATATTGGGAGCGACGCTATTTGGGGAACGCAGTACTAAGCTGAGCTTTAAGAGCTGGAAGATTCAAGGAAATGCAGGCGGGGATGAGTATATCGATCCGGTCCGTGGTCCCATGAATGAAGGCGGATTATACGGTGAGAGATTGGGATGGCATCTCCCCGGCTTCAACACGTCAGGATGGGAATCCGAGAGCCCGTTACAGGGACTCAGTGGGCCTGGGATCAGGTGGTACACCACAACCTTTGAGCTGAACATCGATGAAGATCTCGACGTGCCTTTAGGTATCGAGTTAAGCGCGCTGAAAGGAACGGTAGCAAGAGTGCAGATTTTCGTCAACGGGTATCAATACGGTAAATACGTCCCGCATATCGGCCCGCAAACTACATTCCCGGTCCCGCCTGGCATCATCAATAACCGTGGTATGAATACGCTGTCATTGAGTCTGTGGGCTCAGGAGAAGAATGGCGCGAAGTTGGATAAGGTGGAGTTGATCGGTTATGATACGTACCAGACTGGGTTCTCTTTCAATATCGATGGGAGGAAGTTGCAGCCGGGTTGGACCGAGGATAGGCTACAGTATGCGTAGGGGCAGTGGGATAACTGGATCGAGTTGATACAGGACTGTATGCAAACAGTCGCATAATATTCCTGCATGGGAGTTCACACATGCAATGTGCCTCTCTAATTCACTTCGGATCTGGTGATCTACGAGATGTTCTTTGGATTGACAAAACCTGCTTGGTGATCCCTCAGTACTCACCGTTGAGGACTTCATCACTGGTGGGATATTTTCACGCTCCTTGACCGGGTAATACTGGGGATAGAAGTTCTCTGCTGCAATCTAAAGATCACAGCTCCCCCTTGTTATTGATCTGAAGCTCCCTGGTCGTAGCTAACGTCATTGGGCGTACTGTACAGGTACGTACAGGACATGCATACAGCTAAGGTACCCTTGAGCTGTCCGTATCCAGTCTAGCTTCTTGTGTACGAGGTATCCGAGGAATGTTTTGATGACTGTGATGGATGTACTGTAAATAATGCGTCATTATAACAAGCTTTCACACCGTTAGTTTTAAGTGTTAGTTCTCTGCCATACCGCTACAACGACCCCCCCCCAGTTCCTGGCGATCGTCGTTGAAATGCGGGGCTCCGGGGGGAGCTTGACGGAAGTTCCAGCATCCCCGTCATCGAAGATCCATCATCTGCTCTGCATACCTTCCAGGAGCAGAAGCTGCGAACGACAAGCTGGACAAGGTCAGCTCGAGGGGTGTACAAAAGTCCATGTAATCCGTCATAGGTTCATTTTCGCTCTTATAGTCCCGAGAGTTCTCTCTCGCCCTACTCGGTCTTTACCTCAATCACGTTCGCGTCGCTGAACTGGACGATTCTCACCACTATGCACGCGTTACTGTTTTCTCTACTTTGCGTACTGGTACCCGCTGCCCAGTCCTCTCACCATAACCGTCCTCGAGAAGTTCGAGGAGCTGATCAGAATGGGAAGTACATTCTCCAGGCTGAGGGCATTCGAGCTCAGTTCATCCCCTACGGCGCTAGCATAACGAACCTATTCATCAACGACACCAATGGTGTAGAAAGAGATATTGTCTTGGGATTCGACAATGCTACTCACTACAGCATTGACCAATTGCATCCACATCTTGGTGGTGTACCTGGTAAGGAAATACATCCATCAAGAATGTTGAACGGTTAATGAATGAATTCTGACTCCTGCAGGACGTTACGCCAATCGAATTCGAAATAGCACTTTTGAAATCGGCGGAGAGGAGTATCATATTGAGCCGAATGAAAATAACAATAATGACACACTTCATGGAGGTCCAAACGGCTGGGACTATGTAGGTTTTCTGTTTCCAGAAGCTTTTCGAAACCGTCCTTTAATTCCTAGCTAGCGAAACTTCACCGTAGTAGCCTACACACAAGACTCGATTACGTTCTCTATCGTGGATCCGGATGGTGAACAGGGCTTTCCTGGCGAAGTCATCAGTTATATCACATATACGCTATCACCATATACGTGGCATATCAAGATGGTTGCTCTAGCAACGACAAAGAAGACTCCTATCATGCTCACTTCTCACACCTACTGGAACCTAGATGGTTTCCAGAACCCAGATTCAGACACTGCGCTGAACCACACCCTACACCTCCCCCTTTCCGGGCAACGCATTGGCGTCGATAACATTCTCATCCCAGATGGCACCATCCTCCCTAATCTTCCCGGTTCCGTCAACGACTTCTGGACTCAACCCCGACAAGTCGGTTTCAACTTGGACGACCCGGACATCGTTGGAAACTGCGGCTTCAACTGCTCCGGTCTCGATAACTGCTACATCGTGAACAGAGACGCGGACGGGCCGTATGATTGGAGAACTAAGGGACCGGTTGCTAGTGTGTCTAGTAACTTTACAGGCATCACTGTAGATATCTTTTCGGACCAGGATGCGTTTCAGGTGTACAGTTGCGTCGGGCAAAACGGTACGTTCTCACTCCTGACTCATTCGCTAGTTTGTTCATCTTCTGTATTTTAACCCTTTTTTT
>MU006093.1:322568-365606 GCA_010093705.1 Patellaria atrata CBS 101060
AACTCCCAAGGAGTAGAAAAGTGACAGCAGGATATATCGCATTAACACCAGCTCATATTGATATAATTACCACCCTCCCAACCTAAACAACATATATAACCAACCGACCAACCCCCAGAAAAAACCAATATCTACAGATATTACTCCAACGCGGTAAAGTCCCCCTACGAACCCGTCAAATCCACAACCTCGACCTCGCTAAGCCTCCACCTCGACCTCCTCTCCCTCTCCCTCTCCCTTCTCACGGGAATCTCATCATCATCATCATCATCCACGAACTTCCACGCCCCAGCCAGACTGGCGCGGAGTTCGATGTACCGCCTTTTGGGCCTCTCTTTCATCACTGGTTCTGTCGGTACGGGTGTTTCTGTGTCGCGAGTTCGGTTTTTAGAGTGAGAGGTCGGTTGGTCGAGGGTTTGAGTGTTCGGGAAAAGCAGCGTCGGTTGAGTATTGGATCGTTTTTGCCGACTTGGACTTGGACTCAGGATCGCCGTTCTCCGATTCCGATCCAGCGAGGCCGAAGCATCTTCCACCTTCTTCGTCAGACGAGGGGAGCGCCGTGGACTGGGTGATGTGGTGAGATCCACCGACTCCGCCGTTGTCCTTCGTACAGGGCCTTTTGATTGCTGCCAAGACATCGCAGGGGTCGTGCAGGTGGGTGCGTCGAGGCTGGTGAGGTGGGATTTAGAGGGGGAGAGGAAGTCGGTGATTAGTCTGTCTGCCCGGGGTGTTGTGGAGGTTGTGCGGTGGAAGCGGTGGCGAAGAGGTGTGGTTGAGAGATCGAGATGTTCGATGGGTGGTGGGGAGCGGGTGGGTAAGGGAGCAGAGGATGGTGGTGCGGCTGGGGGTGTTTGTTTTTCTGGGGATACTTGAGAGCGTTGGGAGGATGAAGTGGAGTTATTGCTGTCTTTTTCTTGCAGGGGGGTTCGTGAACTTGTACCGGAGGCGGATTTGGATCTGGATGGTTGGCGGCGAGCTGTGGTGCATGAATCCGATGAGGGGTTTGGGCCTTTTCCTTTCGGTTTTTTGGGTTTGTGAGGTTTCACTCTTTCTAC
This sequence comes from Patellaria atrata CBS 101060, assembly GCA_010093705.1. Lineage (NCBI taxonomy): Eukaryota > Fungi > Ascomycota > Dothideomycetes > Patellariales > Patellariaceae > Patellaria > Patellaria atrata. Next base: position 323,624 of record MU006093.1, read on the forward strand.
GGGGTTGGGCTCGGTGAATATATGGTTGAGAGGAATTTTGGCAGTTCCCCGGGGTGCACATAATTGGGATGACACTGGTGGTTTTGCTGGAGAAGTTGTGAGATCGAGAATATCGATGGTTTCCAGTTTCTTACAAGCTCCTCTTGTTCTACGAGATGTTTCATCGACTGCAGTTGTGGTTGCGATGGTATGTGCCCTAGTAAACGAGCGCCGCCGTCTTTTAGGAGCAGATGCTGGAAATTCCACAGTCTGTGAAGATGGCAAGTCATCCCTAGAAGCACCTATGGGAGGGGGTGATGAAACCTGTTCTTCCGGAACGAGCAAGCTCCGTGGTAATGTTTGAGTTGCAATAGGTAGGGAAGAGGTAGGAATTTGCGGCTCAGGCGACTTTCGTTTCGAACTCCTTTCAGGCGGAACTACTCCAGGCTTTGTAACTTTGGTATACCTATCCAATGCACCTCGCGGTATTTCACTCTTCTTTGCCGTCTTTTTCGTTTTTGAACCTTTCGTGGCGTCTCTCGTTGCGCGCTTCATGGCGAGATATTTTCTCGGGTTCCGGAATGACTCTTCCCAGTCCTGTACCTTAAGGGGAACACCCACTTTAATAATCGATTCGAAAATCCAGACTTTTTCTAATTGCGTGGGATCATATGTTGAGGGTCCTCTCTTCTTTGTGGCTGGTTCTCCGTTCTCATTCCCACATATCGCGTCAAGTTCTGCCTCGGAATCACTGCCAGCTTCCGGAATCTCATCATCTGGTTCCTCGACGCTTAAATCAATCTTTACGAGATCTATGGGCAGGAAACTGACACGAAGTTCTGAGGTTTGATCCGTGGTGATGTGTTCTCTCTTCCCATGTATTGCCCTGATCAACTCATTTTCGCGCTCCATAACCTTTTCAAGGTCATCTAAGTTTTCATCGTTCCTTGAGCTCCTAGCCCTCAACTCTTTAATAAGGAGTGCTGGGGCTAGACTTCGAATGAACTTTTTGGCACCGCTAAGTTTCACCCAGTCGAAACAATCTGCAGTAAATGTCCTTAGAGCAGGTAAGTCCATTTCCACATGGTCCCATTTGATATTCTCTCTTAGCCTCGCTATCGTACTTGGAGGTGAGAGCGCCGGCTTGGTATAGTAACCTAGTATTTCTGGATTCGGAAAGTCTTCTGGGATAATCAGAGCGCACCTTTTCCTCGTAAAATATTTGCTTTCATTCGTACGCAACTCGTACGATAGTCTTTCACGCCAGAGTTTATAACCATGGGTATCCCCTTTACTTATTTTGCATAGATCCTTCCCAAATCCTGCTCTTGCAGCTTCGCATGCTAATTTTGGGCCGCAACCTGGGATACCTTCCGGGACATAGTCTCCTCCACTCATCATAGCTACCAGTATCATCCCCTCTCGATCAAGACCAGAATCTCCTTTTCGTATCTTGTCCAAATCGTAAAGGTTGACATGAGTTGGGACTTTGCTTGAACTCTTTTCTGGTGACCAGTTGCGTATCGTTACGCCGCTCCCGAACATGAGTGTATCTACATCTTCGCTGAGTACTACATCCACAATACCTTCGCGCTGAAGTAATGCGCATTCCGCTTCAGCTTCTCCGGGTGCAAGATGGAATGGGAACCCGAATTGCTTGAGTAGTTGTTTTGCTAGAAACTCTGGTATTGATGCGATGTTTACACCTGTCCTTTTATTTCGTTTCATCGGCGGCTTATTCGGCCCATCGAAAACAAATAAAGGGTGAATCGATAGTGAAAGCAGTCGTAGGAGTCGGTAGTAAAATGTTCGCAATGCAGGATTCGTGCCACCTATGCGCAAAGAGATGTCAACGTCCACACTGTATGCTCATTAACCATGCGCAGAAAAGTACCTTTGCTGGACTGTATTTGAAAGAGCCATATTGAAGTATCAATGGCTATGCGTAATGGTCTTCCGGTCTCTTCGAACTTCTCTATCGCTAGTTTCGAAAGTGCGATGCGCTGCCCCAGACCGATTTCCTTGTAAATGCTACTATACTGTTAGCAAGACAAGTTGCGCAATAGATAAAATTTCCACCTACCCATGGATACCCATCTCTCATTTTTGTGGGGTAATAATGCTTTGGAGAGATAATTTTGTACGGTAGATGGCGATGTGAATATTTTGCCCCACTGTTTACTCTTTTCCTAATTGGGGATGGGTTACAATGTGTGGCCCGTGCGATGTTTACTTTACCACTTTAACACATGAAACATCATTCTCGGCGTCTGTCAGTCGCGTCCACAACCTTTTGGAACTTTTGGATATTTTATGTCCCATAATTGATTACCTGCACGCTGTTTTTTCAATACTTGTCATATCTTTTAGTTAAGGCCGGCGTCATTGCAAGACAAGCTTGTGGACAGTTCATGTTAGTCATTACCTTCCTCGTATTCAAAGTCCATTCTATCAGCTTCGCCAACCGCTTAACCGAGACCCGAGACTGACCTGAGATATAGCTCGAGTTCTCACAACGCTTCGCGGTCATGGAATCTTCTCCTGACCCTCTCGCAATGTCACCGCTGCCGGCGCGTAGCGGTAGAGCAACAAAGAAAGAATCCAAAGTTAAGAAAGGCCCTCTTGCTCATAGATCATCCAATGTGTCTCTACGGGAGAATACGAGGAGTGTGTCACCTACCATCAAGACCCCTACAAAATCCCCCATGAAATCCATGATATTAAGTACTGGAGGAACTCCCGGCCAAACAACACCTTGGCGCATCAAGGTGACGGTGCAAGCCGAACCTGATAGTGATCAAGATAACACACCTACACGTGGATATAAGACAACTACTACGACAGTTCCTCTTAAGGGTTTCGAAGATTCATCTCCGGTAGTCAAGAGAAGGGGGAGACCACGAAAGTCAGATACTGGTATTACGAAAGCCACGAAGAGGAGTGGTACTCCAGCGCGTAAGAGTTCAAATGTTAGGAGAAAGTTATCAATGGGTTTAGAAGATGATTCTATAGCTGATTCCGGGCTTGATACCGCGGAACCACCAAAGAGGAAGCGAGGGAGACCACGAAAAAGCTTGCAAAAATCAATAGATCCGGCTGTATCTGAAGTGAATACGTTTGCCCAACTCGACGGTACATCTAGCATTATGGACGATGGGAAGTTCTCCGAACAAAGTGTCAACCCTCATTTCGACGAGCTTGCCACCCAAAATAAACCTGCTTCGAGGCCTCGGTTTGATATAGCTAATGCTACACCTCTCTTCAAGAAATACACCATTGATCCTCCTCGTGTGGAAACTCCTGACCCAAATATCAAGACAGTTAAGGGTAGAAAAGGTACACCTCGTAAACCCACTGGATGGTCTGAAAAAGACTTGAGTCCACTACCGGAATCTTCACCTATCAAAGCTACTGAACCCACACCTACGGTCGACACCAGCAACCCAAGATTCATGAGAGATAAGCTCTTTTCAGATGAAGGCCCGACTCAACCTATACCTGGTCCAGTAGGCGATGCCAGGTTAGGCAAAACCCCATCTCCTAACTCGAACCAGTTGGACAATCAGGTTGATGATAACCTGCTCGACGACATGGAGGATGACGAATATGACGATGTTCTTGGCGAGCTGGAAAACAGAACTGGTGTGACAATTATCGGTGAGCGAACTATGATGGAAAGCGAGGAGTTCAGCATGGTATCAATCGACTCCCTACCGAGTCGACAGGTTGGAAATTCGATGCTCATGGATACTACTCATTACTCAACTGGAGAGACATCACGCAAGTCCCTTCCCTCAGTGTCTGTCGAGAGGCGTAGTCAACTTCAAAACGACCTTTCCAATCTGTTGATGGTCGATGCCAAGTCCTCGCCCATACCTGGTGGTGTACCTCAGCATACACCACAGAAAGTTGCTTCATCACCTGTAAACCCTCCACCCATTGCTTTGTCTCAACCTCCAACCTCGAAAGTTGCTACGACCCCGGAAATTGCAAAGGTAGTTCGTGCCGGAATAGCTCTTCAGGGTGCGCTGGATACCGATACTCGTAGTAGTCCTCGTCAATCTGCAAAGTCTCGGAATCTACAAGCACATGATGTCGATGATCCTTTAGGCGCATTTGGTGAAGGTACTCAACGAGATCTACGGGCTGGACTAAGACTTGGAGAGCAACTGAGCCACACTGCTCAAGCACCCAAATCATCCCCTTACATTTTAACAAGAGGAAGCGTCTCGAAGAGTAAAGACACAGAAGTCATTCCAGACGACGACGTATTTAGTGCGCCATCTTCCGTTCCTAGTAAATCCCTTGGTGTTCCCAGACTACTAACTCCTGAAGACAAAGACGATTATACTCTTGCGGTACCTCCGCCTCCATGTACCAGAGATGAAATTCACTATCCATCATTGAGTGCCAGGGTGGAGCAGGGCCAACTTATTAGTCCAACGAGGAGTGAGGATGAGATGAGTTGGCACGCTGACACTCCCCCATCAACTGAGGATGAGAGTTTTGAACTAGGGAATCCTTTAGCCAACGTAGAGAGGTCCAACGCCCAGGTGTCCCAGGCTAGTGCCGTAAAATCTTCTATGCAGCAAAGCGTCTGGCATGATAGAGAGGCACAGTGGCAGAGGGAACGCGAAGAGGTCATCAGGCAAGCTCAAGAAGCTAACAGTAGCCGACTTATTGTCATAGGCGATAGTTCTGCCGTACAACCAGATAGTGATGATGACGAGGAAGAAGAGCGTAAAGGTGCGGAACAAGATAATGAAGATGTGTGGATTGAAGAAGCCAGCAGGTTATCTGATAGTCTGTCCCAGGCCAAGGTCCCTCAAGACCATCTTCCAAAGGAACCCGAACCTACTCCCGATCTATCACAACTTTTTGCAGGGGACAATAAGCCTCGTCGAAGCAAAATTCCTAGGACCTGGCGGCGACGTAGTTCAGGCAATTTCAACTACAGCGATTCACCTCAACATCAAGATATGCCATCTCCTGATCCAAACGATAGAACGGATACAAGATTGACCTCCAGCCCACCTGAGATTAACGGACCTCGGAGAGTGAATAACAGTCGACTACAACTAGTTGAAGAAGACGAGGATATCGAGGATCCTCGCGATGACCTTTCAGAAAGATCCCCCACCAGCGAGGATAGCGATGATACTGGACTCTTCTGGCAAACTAATCTCCCAAATGTCTACAACAGGAAGAAGGAAAAGGAGAAATTCTCAGAGCAGAAGCTTGATATGTCCGTATTGATGGGTCTTGATAGTAGTCCATTAAAGAGTAGCCCGTTAAATCGTCGCTCAGGCCCGACTTCGTACGAAAAGACGCTACTCAGCAATGTTTCCACAAGGTCGCCCGTGAAGAGCAGTCCTCTCAAGCGACAACTATTCTCTGCGGATATTAGTAGTCAGGTTGAAGAGTCCGAAGATGAATTGTCTCCAAGACGCGCCGCTCAGGAAGAGGAGAGAGCTAGAATAGTATTTCTTCAACGCAGAGCTGAAATGGAACAACGAGAGGGTTTTCCTTATCCTAAGTCTAAACCTACGGAACCTCCCCGGCAAGCTTCCCCTGATCCAAAGTCTAAGCCTAAGTCTAAGGTTGTAGTCGTGTCGCCACTTCCAAAGGTTAGTCGCAACCTTTTTGAACCTGGCAAGACCTATCCTCCGCTCTTTCCGAACACAAAAGCAAGAAAGATTGAAGTAGAGGACACAAAAGCATATAACGGGGACGAATTACAAAATCACGAGTTTGAGGAAGACCAAGAGGATGAGCTTTTTGAAAGCGAAGAGATCGAAGTGGATGAAGTGGACGAAAGTCAAGAAACCGAACTAGATGAGCCAGACGAGACGCAAGTCTCTGAAATGGTCTCAATCCAAGACGAGGATTTTGGCCAAACATACGACGACGAATCGGAAGAGCGCTCGCCCTCCCTTCCCCGAGCTCCTCTCCGACACTCAGCGCCAACCACTCACAATCCAACTCAAGCACCTCCGACACCCTATAACCCGTCCGCCCAAGCCCCCTCTCCCGCTCCCGCTCCCGCACCAGGTCTCATCTCCCGCCTCAAATCAACCATCTGGTCCACCTTCATCTCCGCCCCCGTCCCCGAACCACCCCTGCACCCCGTAATCTCAACCCTAAACCTTCAACCCCTCCCCCGCCTTGAACCCTGGACAAAATCCCACTACATCATCCTCGATGCCCTCTTCCAAGCCTACAAACGTGACCCTCTCTCCTTCTCTCCCCTCGCCGGCCCCAACAAGGACCTCAACAACGCGCTTCTAGACTATAAACCCGCATTCTACCTCCGCCGACTCGCGGGAACGAGGATGCGGAATTGGGGGTACGAAGAGGAAATGAGGATCCAGCATATGGTTATCGTGGCGGTGTTCTTTCAGCTGTTGAAATTGGAACGGCATGAGAGTTATGTGGGACCGAAGGGGGAGGGGATTGAGTATGGGAATGTGGACCCGGGATCCAAAGGGACGGTTATTAGGTGTTTGGCTGTGGTGAGGAGGTTGTGGACGGTTGTTGCAGGCGAGAGGGTTAGGGAGGATGAAAGGTGTGGAAGGAGGATTAAGAGGGAGGGGGTTTTGGAGGTTTGGTGGCCTGGGTGGAAAGGGTGGGTGGCGTATTCCAGTTGTTGTGTGTAAGGATGGATCCGGGGGTGTCGTGGTTGTTTGTGTAGGGTGTGGAACTGGGGTATCGTGAATGATTTGTTGGATAAGGGTGATCGTGGGGTGCGAGGAAGTATCTTGGTTATGTACGATTGATGAACCATGACGTTAAGTACTGCATGGTATGGGTTGTACGGTAGTTTCTTATATTAGTCTGGGTTCTCGGGATCATGTTCAATCGGTTTATGTACCCATCTTAGTTGAGTGGATTCGTCCTCCATAGCATCTATAGAAGTGCTATGATATCTCTTACGATGTTAACAAATTTCTAGTTTTCTTCAAACCTATTTCACACACCTGATCAATACATAGAAATGACCTAGTTGAAGAAGTACTGGATGAAAAGGGCTAGCAGTTTCCCAAGTTTACAATCCCGCTTGGACACCTGCTCTTGTAACATTTTTTGCAGTTCTCCCCTAAGTAGTCTACGTACAGAACAATGGTTCGATATATGTATCCTCTATGACAGATATGTTCCTGCACGTAGTGGTCGTGTGTGATGGTACAGATAAGACTCGATTTCTTGGATATGAGGTGATCTGACCGGTGACTGTGGAATAGGAGATATACACATAGTCTGGGCGGTATGAAGAGTTCTATCTGCATAATTTCGACTTAGCGGGTTCATCCAATATAGAGGACTTTTTCGCTCTCGTTCTCCGATCATTTATCGTATGCAGCTATGTCGTAAGATCGTTTGAACTATGACTAGAGGAGCCGTGCAGTACAAAGCTATGAGAGTCCATAGAATCGCATCCTTAAGGTAGGCGCTTGTTACACTCATCCCGAAAGTCAACTTGTTAAAATGTTTGCTCCACCCCGAACCCAGTAATGTGCTTTTGAAACCTCTACGTCTCCCGCGGAACGAGTCACATAACATAGTAAGACCACTGTAGAGCGCAGAGCACACTTCACCAGAAATTCATCTCCAAACCATAACGTAACTTGGTTTCCTACGGTGAGGCGCTACAAATCCCTCAACGATCCCCGTTCAACTGCTGCGGGAAATTCCCCGGACAAGGCCCCGTACACTGTAACCCACTGCTCGCCTGATTCTGAATATTCGAGCAAAGATACTTAACCGCGGACCCACCATTCTTCTTCTTAATATCGATGCCGGAGAACTGCAAATTCTGACACGGGGCCGCAGCGCTACAGTGAATGCCAGCGCCGATATTATACCGACTGGTGCCCTTGATGTTCTCCCACTTGATGTCGGAGATGCGCAGGCGAGAGCTGTCGCAGTTCTGGCCGGTGTAGATGCACGGTGATATGTAGATGGGCTGGTTGACGTCGTCGAACTCGATGTTGCGGAAGGTGACGTTGCGCACGTAGCCTGTGCCGGGATAGGTCTTAATCCAGGCGGCGTTGCTGCTGTGGTATGCTTTAATGTTCTCGAAGACGATGTTTTCGACGTAGTCTGGTTGGTTGGCGTTCGAGCCGATGCTCCCGATGCACATTGCACCGGACTCGTGGCAGGTTACGTTGCTGACGTGGACGTTGGTACTGTTGCCCTTGATTGAGATGCAGTCCTGGATGGAATCAGTGTTTGGGGGTTTGGAATGGGGAAGTATAGAAGGGTTGGGAGCTTACATCTCCGCATGTGACGGTCCAGTTGCGGATGACAATGTCTCTGGAGTTCCATGTGTCTGTGCCGTCCGTGTTCACTGTTGACCATTGCGAGTTGCTGGTCGCATTCATGTCGAGATTGGTCATCGTTATGTTTTGTGAGTGAGCCACGAATGTGTGCCTGTATCATGATGAGATATATCTCCTTCCAACGGTCAAAGTCTTGGTGCCTTACCAGAACTGGGGCTGTCTCCATGTTATCCCATCGATCAGCACGTTCGTCGCTTTCCAGAGCGTGAAAGATATAGGCCGTCCATTCTGATTACCCTGATTTCTGTTCTGATCATACCAAGTTTGGCCGTTGCCGAAGAAGAGGGCTTGCCCATGTCCGCGGAACGCAATGTTCGAACCTCCAACTCTCCACGCGGTAGAGCGCCCTGCATAGGTCACTGATATACTGTTGCGCAGCCAGTACTGGATATCCTTGCTCCAGATGAACGTTCCGTAGATGTCGACGTCGACATTCTGCAAGTCCAGCATGTCCATGACCTTTCCTACATAGTAATCGCCCGGTGTAAATTCGATTCTACCATTCTTTCCGCATCGTCTGAATGCATCTTTGATCTGATCGGAGTCATCCAAGTTGGTGGAGGTGGAGGTAGCGGATAGTGGTGTCACAATGCATGCGTTTCCTGTCTGATTGATCGCTGCAGTTGCAAATCCAAGGGTAGCAGCAACAGCTGCAATGTATGATAAACGCATCACTTCTTAATTCTTTGCCTAATATGTGCGTGTTTTTCGATGAGGGTATTTTTCCATGTGGGTGAGAAGCATAGCTACTCTTATACTAAAAGCCGAAAACCCTACTTACTACTCTGACATTGGAAGCTAGATTCAGATGCGAAGATCAGTATTAGTACGAGAGGGGTTCTCAGTGGTATATTCATTTACGAGGTTGAGTACGAACAAGGTTTTGGTGTTGTTCTCGAATGAAAGAATAAGCCTTTCGTTCGGCTGATGTGTTGATCATGTTGAGCTTAATTTAAAAGCCGGCATGGAGAATCCGGGGTAGTGCTAAAATAGTGGATAGGCAAAATAGCGAGTTAGCAACAGGGGAATGGAATGTCAAGGGTGGCGGACGAAGGGGCTTTGCTTTTAGCGATACTATTATTGATGGAAAATTGTCAACTCTAATACGACATTCTCATATTCAATTAGTATGCGAGCGACAACAGGGAATGAATAACCGTCAAGAAGAAGACTGTACAAACTGAATTGCCGCAACAAACTGTGCGAATACACCAGAACTATTTACTGTACATCCGTTATGTATCCAATATTGTACAAACCGCACTTCTGTATAGACTCCGTCCTAATTGTGTCTGTAGTGACGGCTCTCAAAGCATACCTGCTTAAGCATCCCACAGTTATCAGTGTCAGAGATAATCTCCTAGTAAGTCCTCTTCCTCAAAGACGGCGGGGCCTGTACTTGTAGAACATTTGCCGTCCTGTACTTGAACGTTAATCCTCCACCGTTTGAGTGGGTGAAGATAGTACCTGAGACATCATCTCGAACTGTCCACCCTCAAAACCGAATTCCACAAGGGCATCCTCAAATGCCACCGGCCTTTCGTCCTTCGACGTGGATGCCGGTGACTCTACAGGGGTATTCGGCGTTGTCCTTCCTTGATCCGCGAGCTCGGCAGCCTCGTACTCATCAGGTGTCATCTGATCGTCCACCTCGAAATCCATCAAGTCACCAAGCTCCTGCTCGATACTCAGTAACTATTCTTCATTCTCCGTAGATGCCAGCGAAAGTACGGGGTTATATATAGAAATACTCATCCGTGTCTCCTCGCGAGGGATGAACTTGACAGGATGACCATTGTTTTCCAAGGCCCTTTCAACCGTCTCGTCGTGTACTACCTCCAGACCCCTCACCCGCCTTACTGCCTCATCGATTATGCTCACGGCTTTGAGCGCCGCGAGTCCTTTTGCCATCTTCACGCTGGTCGCTGTGGCTTGGAATGTACCGTCTACAAAGGCCTCATCGTACCTGAGCTTTATGGTGGCTTCATAACTGTTGTCCACTTTGTACACATAGGATTCGAAATGGGACAGTGCGCCGGATTGGGCGAGCTCGTGTAGTTGTTCGTACGCGTTGCCGGCCATTTCCTTTCTATTCGAGATTGTATGAGAAGGATATGGTAGATAAGAGGACTTTGATGTTTTGAACGTGTAAGAGCTGTATTGGTTTTTCAAGTGCGTGATAATAATTCTTAGAAGATGTAAGGTGGACAGCGGTTATTGTGAGAGAATTCAGCAAAGAATTTTGCTGACAGCGCAGAGGAGCTTAAATAATTTCGAATGGTAACGCGCCACATACAAAAGCTTGATATGGGTAATGCGCCACAGTCAAAACACTGATAAGGTAGGAAGAACCAAGGTATCATGCGCGTCGACTTCTGGATAGTCAAATTCACACTCCCCAACAGAATGTATATCAAGTCTATGATGAACGAGCTCTATACAGCATAACCAAGGAAAACAAGAAATGATCTACCGTTCTTCACACACAATACATTTTACGATAGCATGACCGTGAACTCGAACGGCTCTGTTTTCAGCGCATACTTTTCTAAGGTCTTTGGACCACAGCTACCAGTGCCTAAACCATGATGTTGGGTATCTAGTCGTAGAACAATGTTGTTCAGTTTCTTGTGCCTCAACTGGTATGGATGTTTCGCAGCTTCGATATCGGCAGTCATGTAGTGACTAGCCATGAAATCAAAGGGTCTGCGCTTGCCATCGGCATCAATGAACTGAGCCAGGATTTCAGTTCCAGAGTTGTGATTCAACTTCACCCAGCGAGTGTCGGTCCTATTCGCACTTTCCTGCGGGTATTCGTAGTCGGTCCACAAGTCATCGATATCCGAGACAGTGTAGTGTCCGAAACGTTGGGATAGCTTTTTGTCCCTATATGATTCGCCGGGACCACGCCCGTACCAATCTAGTTGACTCCAAGTACTTGGTAACTCTGCAATAAATCCTACCCTGGGAAGTGTGCGTGGTAAGTTGTGTCCTTCTGGCTGACCCTTGACATTTATTTGCACAGAGCCGTCCGTATTGAATGAGTATGTGATTTGTACACGAATAGCCCAAGATAATACAGGGGGTGCAATTCGTTGCTCGACCTCAACAACTAAGATTGTCTTTGATGAAGAGCTATAATGCCAAGATATCTTCCTGGTGGTTGGTTTCGCTAGATGAAGATATCGGTTTCTCCAGTCCCAGCCGTCCTGCGGTGCGTCGTTGTCGGTGGGGGCGCGGTAAAAATCAAGATGCAGCGGTGCTGCGAGGAAATCAGCCCCGGCTTTTTGGAGCGACAAGAGGTGCCCATAAATGGTTGAAAAACGCCACGACATGCTTGAAGAGATAATTGTCAAAGTCGAGCCTGTCTCTGACACTCTAAGGGTTGAGCTTTTTACTACCGGAGGTCGTACAATGGCTCCTAAGCTTTGAGACACCGAGAATTCTGCAAAAGCAACCTCAAAACCCTTGTCGAGAGATGGGGTTTTCTCTTTTAGACAAAAGCTCAATTGAATGATCACTTCCTTGAACTTTTCGACAAGTTGGGGGATATCCATTTCAGCTGTCTGTCCAGGTCCAGTTCCAGGAGGTATTGTGATATAGCCGATCTGCGCAGTTACTTCACCATCAATAAGCACTTTGTATTTGCACTCGAGGTGGTTTAAGGTTATGAAATCGTATCGATTGATAATGGTAGCCGTTTTCGTGGTATTGGAAAGGAATTGGACGGGTTCGATAGCCTTCTTGTATTCAACGAGCCCTAAGTGGGTTTAGAATCTCTTCTGGAAATGATTGCCCATGCTTGGGCTTACCTGGAGTCGGAGTATGATCCGAAAATAATAGACCGTCCATGACGAAGTTTCCATCATTTGGAACATCGCCAAAGTCTCCACCATAGCCGTAATACTCTTCGCCGGTATCCTTATCTTTCGTGAGCAGACCGTGGTTTGCCCATTCCCAAGCAAAACCACCTTGAAGCTTTGGATATTTGTAAAAAGCATCAATATAGTCCTTAATGTTTCCAGGACCGTTACCCATCGAGTGAACGTATTCGCACAATATCAATGGCTTTGTTTTCGACTCGTCCTCTCCAAAATTGACAATGTAATCGACTTGCGGATACATGCGGCTGACATGGTCAATGAAAACGTCGCTGGATATTTGGTTCTCCAATTCACTCACCTATAAACGTCCGCTATTTCTGCGTTGTAGTCCGGCTCATAGTGAACCGGTCGTGTGGAATCGTACGACTTTATCCAGTTATACATAGCCTTGAAATTTCGGCCAAAGAAAGCTTCATTTCCCATTGACCATATGATAACAGAAGGGTGAAGCTTATCGCGAGACACCAAGTGCTTTGCCCGATCAACATACGCTTCTTCCCATTCTGGGTTATCCGACAACCATGAAGCCGCATTGCCACGAGTAAGCTTTTGTCTCTCATCAAATGGTAGAGTCTGTTGTTCAGCAGATAAAGTTGCATACGCTTCGCTGGATTAGTTGATTTCCGGCAGAATTAAATGGGTTAAGCTAATAACTTACCGACCATCTCCATACCATGGCATTCTAAATCAGCTTCATCTATCATCCAAAACTGAGGGAGTATATCAGCATCAACACCAAGAAGAAGAAGAACGGATGAACTTACCCCCATCTCATCCGCAAGATCAAGTAAACGCGGATCATTTGGCTGATGAGAAGTTCTAATAGCATTTATATTGTGAGCCTTCATTATGTGAAGGTCACGTTTCAGAAATTCCAGAGGTACTGCTCTTCCGAAAAGTGGATGATGCTCATGGCGATTGACACCACGGAATACAATTCTTTGACCGTTCACCTTGAGGAGCCCATCTTTAACCTCCACTTGCCTAAACCCAACTCTATGCGCGAAGGAGTGCGAGCCCTCCAAGGTTACAGTCAGATGATAAAGATTCGGAGTTTCAGCTGTCCATTTCAAAGGCTTTGTGACAGGTATGAAGAACTCGACCTTCGAAGCTTTGGAATATGACTGTTCTTCTCTCGCGAGTTTGGTTGTTCTATCCATATCATACAATACGAGCTCAAGCTTTCCCGAACCGATTACGTCGACTTGGACCTGCAAAACGGCATCTTCGTAATCCGTGTCAAGCTTAGTTTGGACGTATATATCTTCAATGCGTGAGTGTTTGGGAAAGGCAAGAAGATACACATCACGGAAACTAATATCTTGTTAGCATGTCACAACAGTTATTATACCTATTGTATAAAAGGAACTGACTGTATAGAATGGAATGATGATGTAGAATTAACTAGCAGTACAAATGAACTAACAACTCACATTCCGTTGAACCACCATTGGTCCTATTCGAGATTAACATCAGCATCACCCATGATTGTTATATTTGTACGAACCTGGTCTTCCATATAGGTTCCATCACACCATTGATAAACACGAACAGCAAGCACATTCTCCATGTCTAGCGTTATGAAGGACGTGATATCGAATTCGGACGGATTTCTTGACCCTTGATGGTATCCGACCTCTTTTCCATTCACCCAAACATGGAACGAAGAATCCACGCCTTCGAATCTGAGTCTGAGCTGTTTGTCATGGAAACTTTCTGGAATGCTAAATTTCCTGACATAACATCCTGTCTCGTTATCATCAAAGGGGACATGGGGAGGATCCACAGGAATCGGGTAGGGAACATTGGTATAATGAGGGCCCTTCCCATATCCTTTCAATTGCCAAATACTCGGTACCTGTATGTCGTCCCAGCTAGAAACATCAAATGAGGGATCTCCAAACCCATCTGGAGCCTCAAAGGGGTTCTTGGCGAGAAGAAACTTCCATGATCCAGAGAGAGTTAGGCTCTTTGCTTTGGTAGCATCATAGGAAAGTGCATCCACAGCAGAAGCGTAATTGAATAGATGAGCTCTTGGGGGTAAAGTATTCCTATGAAGCACCTTGTGGTTGCTCCAATCCGGTTGGACTTTCGGGTGAGACGAATCCATGATTCGCTGTGGCTTTGAGTGGTAGAGAGCTGAGAGCCAGGAAGACATATCTAGGGTCCTCGGCTTGTTTATATAGTTGAGAACCTCCGACGCCACCTGACCTTACCGGTACTATTTGAATCTCCTCGTGGCAAGAGGGCTAGAAAGAGGATATGGATATCTAGGGTTAGTAGAGAGGATTTGCAAAACAAATCTCTTTCGCAGATACTACGTATACAGGATTTGTTCGCTATATTGTGGTTGATTGTTCGGGATGCGTAGTACCGATATATTTGGAGAACCCCTTCACTGTAGTCATCCTCCCTGAGGAGCTGGCAGCTGAGCGATATAAACTCACTGCTGCACGCTCACTATATTCGCGGTACAGTGCTATCACGGTTATGCCCGTTGAGACGGTTGATGAATGTTTGAAGGAGGTTGAGTTGAAAGAGGTCCTCGAGAAGCGAGCCACAGCGTGAATGGGGCAACATGGGGCTAACCGCATGGGTTTGGACGATCTCTAGAGCTCCTGTTTCCCAATAATATACACCAATAATCACACAATCGAACCTCGTGTACATCTGCAGCAGCGGACAAGGGGGAAGAGGTCAGCGAACTACCCCACAATCGTGGCCACACCAAAATGGTACCTACTGTTCTATGGGGTTAGCGGTTCCGTTGCGATGGGAAGGTCCACCTGTGACAGGAGTCAGACACCAAATGCTCAGAAATGCCGGGCAATGTGACCTCTGAATAAAAGAAGTGAAAGTCTTTCGCATGATAAGTCTAGATGGCTGAGTAGCTTGAGCAGCAGATAGGCTTCTACTTCTGCTCATTAAGCTGTCTCCAAATTTACTATATGAAAATATCAGGGAGATTTCTAGTCGTAAAAACAACCTATCGATATTGATATAGGTATTGTACGTCAACTCTCCAAATGCGCTCCAGACTGTACTGTGCAGAAGTCGTGAACACAAAGGGCTCCCACCGGTACCGACAATGGAGGTCGTTGTTTACTTGGGCTCAAATGGTCTGCTAGTGGTGGTTTAACGTACTGTATGTGTCGAGAAATTCCAACCGTGGCAGAGAAAGAGATCAAAGTTGATTTATGCTCTATTGCACTCTTAAATCTGGGTGAAATTCTATAGATGCTGTGCTTATGAAGTGTCAAGCCCAGCATTCGAAGATCTTGCTGCCTTCTTTCTAGAACCCTTATCTCCATCGTCCCTCTTCCTCTTCGTAGTCCTGCTTTGCCCACCTTTGGGGCGATATGGTTCGTCGTCCTTGCTCCGCTTCCCACGTCCACTGCTGTGTCCGGTTTCCGGCACGAATCCTATCTCCTCGTCAAGTAGGTCTTGCTCTGTCTTATGTACTGATGGGGTAGCTACCGATGCAGCAGCAATGCTTGCACGCTTTGCGGCAGACCGTGCGCTCCCCCCCTTAGGTCCCGATTTTTCCGACGCGTTCTCGTGATCCTGAAGGAATATACTGGGCTGATTTCGTCGTAGCCAGTTATATACGGAGTTAGGGTTGTTGAGGCTGATATCCCTATCACTTGGAATGGGCCGATTCAAGGTCGGAATGGGTCGTCCTATCGCATCATCGGGATTATAAAGGAAAGGATCAGTAAGAGTGGTGTCGAGAGCAAGAAGATACTCTTCCTCGTGATTCGGAGTCAGATAGCCTGGAAGATCAACGCCAAACGTCTCCTCGGAAAAAAGATCGGCAGGTAAGTCGTGGGTCATTAATGGTCTCGTGTGTGGAGTCTTCAGTAAGGATGCCAGAGCCTTTGGACGTCTAGGTACGAGTTTCTGGGTTAATGAAGCTTCGACGGCCGCGTACTCCTCCGCTGACATTTCTCCTGATACCAATTCTGCCCGAGCTTCTCTCAATGCGCGTTGGATAGCTTCTGGATCGAGATCATCGTCTGTTTCTAAAGAAGGTACGGCGGATGTACTTGGGGAGGGCGATCGAAGGTCGAAACGGAAAGTATTCGGGACGCGGACAGATTCATTGAGGTCAAGTAATATTTCCATGAGTTGGCTGTGAAGCAGTTAGACATATAGTGGACGATTTGCGTAGACTGCGTACTCATTTTGCTCTTGAAGCCGTCGTGCCAATGCCCAAGCTTTGTGCTCCTCCTTAAACAACGCGTTGCTCTCCATCATGGTTCGGTCAAATTTATGGCGTAGCTTTACGTATTTCCTCCTAGTATATTATTAGTGATGAATCGTGAATGAGCTTTTCTGCGCAAGCTTACTTCATTGACTTTTTGCTCTGCCTTTGGGGATCAGTATCCATCCAGTCTGTAACCGGAATCGGCTCTGGATGTGCTGGATGAGAGACGATATGACTTAAAGAAGCCATGGTGAGAGTATTCTTTTTAAAAGCTGCTTAAGAATACTTTCCGACGATCAGTCAATCTGGAGGAGTTTAAAACTGACGTGAAAGGTTGAAGTTGTTGAGGACGTGTTCTGGTCAATCCCGTCGCGGGTGCTTGTAGCGTTTTCTTTACAGTACCGTATCGTACAGGTAGGATAGGCAGGCGCGTCCCTGGTCAAAAAAGCTTGTCTGACGTCCCTTGAACTTGTTGAAATGCAGGCGCTCCACAAGCGACTTCAGGCATTATTTGTCCTCGTACCTACTGATGCTTCTCCAAACTGCATCATCACAATCAACAACCATTTCACACCATTCACTTTTATACCCATTGACGTATTTTGCATTCTTTCAATTCTCATATAGCTCTTGGGAGCTGGAACTTCATAGTTCTACCGACTTGGTAATCACAGCCAAAAAGGTGCTTTTTTGGACTCGTCCGCAACAGTTGACGGCTTGCTCGGAATCATCATCGTGCGTGTCTCAAACGGTAAGTTCCACTCATTTGTCCACCATGTCAGCTTCACTGTATCTTCACTTCTACCCCGTTAAGGGTTCTTACATTCCCTGAAAATCCCTAATATAGTACAGTGCAGTTTAGAATCACTGTCACCACCAAATTTGCCGTGCTCCTTACTCGCAACGCACCTCTACAAAAAGTCCAACATACAAACTCAACAATACCGCCAAACTGTCTCCATTAATCATCAATCGTGGCACACTTTCCTTCTCCGGCGAACCCCATCCCCGCCAACGAAGAGCTTCATCGGGAGACGCAAAGATGAGCTCATTTAAAGCAGGTCGAAGAAGGCGCTCCAGCAGCTTGATGTACACCGAACCAACTGAATCTCTAGAGCATATCAGTGATCAGGCTGCCTTACCCAACTTGAACGCCGAATGGGTTAACGCCAAAGGTATACTCTACCTGTTTGTTATTCACTGGTTGAGGAATAAATGGGTTATATATCCTTAAATGTAGTAGAAGGTGCTAATCATTTTCAAACTAGGGGCTTGGGGAATTCATTTCGTCTTGATCGTATGCCTCAAAATATTTTACGATATTATGCCGGGCATGACCCAAGAGGTGTCATGGACACTAACCAACATCTCCTACATGTTCGGCTCCTACCTCATGTTTCACTATGTACGTGGCGTTCCATTCGACTTTAACTCTGGCGCGTACGACAATCTCAACATGTGGGAACAAATCGACAATGGAGACCAGTACACGCCCACAAAGAAGTTCCTGTTCTTCGTGCCCATCTGTCTCTTTCTCGTGAGCACGCATTACACACATTACGATCTCACGTACTTCACCATCAACCTCCTGGCGACTATGGCTGTCGTCATAGCGAAGTTACCGATGGTACGTTTACACTGATTATCAATATAGTAAGGTTTGCTTACTCTATTTTAGGCTCATCGCCTTCGTATCGGCCTCTTTTCCGGTCAACCTGACGATTGAATGTGAGCATAAACATGGATTGGCGTTGGGGATTATGGCTTGCATTTCACGCAATACCCGTTGCTGGTTGGATTCATTCCTTAATTGAGAACATTCATGTAGTCACCCCAATATTGGATGTCTACGGATGACAGACTACAGATTACAGAGGAGGAAAAATATATGTATTACACTGTGTCGATCTGAATACGCTTTGTGATCATCTCTTCCATAACTCCCCACCTTCCCCCTCATGATTAACTTTTCTAGGTCCCTGCACGCTTGACGAATAACTAATTTCGCAGTATCAACCCAACAGGATTATCTGTATGATCAAGCCCTGCGTACGGACTTGGGAATCTTTCATCCCTCTACGGCTTTCTACTACAAGCAGTCGGACCCACCTTTGAGAGTGAGCCTCCAGCAGTTAAGTCGATACCGTCAGGTCCTATATACACTTGGGATTACCTTTTGCATTTCAGCTGAGGCACGTTTGTAAGTAAGCGTTGGTAGGTAAGGACTGCACCAAGGGGAGGAGATACCTCTCCTTGACCAGCCACTCCTAAGTTCATATGCGGTTTGGTCTTGAGGACGGCGTACGAACCCTCTATCGTCTACACAATTGAGTTGAAGGTACGCTCGGGGTTCCACCCTGCATTATGCACTGTGCTGCACAATAACATTAGAGGTTTCTTTAAGAGTGGATGTATGGTAGGTGAGCAATGTAATGATAGAGGAGGGGATGGCAAGGGTACACCAATTGATGTGTCTCCGACGTAAAAAGATATGTCTAACAAGAAATGCTTTTCGAATACGCTGTTCATCCTCTTATAGATACTGTTGTACGGTTTGGTCATTATGATAATTTACACGCCATGGATTAATTCCTACTTCATACAGATTCATCGCTGATCACAAGATTGAGGTTATATAACAGAAAAAAGGCAAAGTCGTTAACAAGCTGAAAGAGAAATGCTGTTCTTCATATATAGAAGAATTGACAGCCTACTCCGTACCGGCCTTTATTTATACTAACCCTTTGTCGCGGTAGACTCGTACGGGTGTAGAACGATTACTGGTGGACTGCTAACCTTAGAGACTTGACTAGACCTCCTCACCCCTACTATCAAGTTCAATGTACGGTGGTTGACATCCATACGTTTAGACTATTCAACCCGAGGAGCTGGAATTACTATGAGAGCGAGCGTTCATCCAGGGGAAGAATACAACACGGAGTAACAGTAAGGCGACGCTCGCGAGCACTCATCACTATTATCTTTCTGCCTGGGCATTTTGTAGATACCTAATTATGCTTTGAGCAGTACTTTGTAGAACTAGTGAACAAAGCAAGATTTCGTATTGCAAACGGATTGCGGTAAACGTATTTTCTTCCATCTCCACCAGCAATCCGATATAGTAAGTTCAATACGTACGGTACCCTAACCAAGTCCTCTACCTTAGAGATGGTACAGTATTAAAAGATGGAGCGAAGGTCAAATAGGCATGACGCGCGGCGCCTTGTGCACTCACGGTTTCCAAGGCGACTCGCACCCGTGTATTACCAACAGTAGGAGTTGCAAGGTACCTTTAGAGAGATATGGGTACCTTACTGTACAGCAGAGGAAATACCTTAAGGCTGGAACTATTATAATGATGAAGAGCATCATGATTTGACAAGACAGTACAAGTAAACGGTCTTTATGGCCTCTGATGTTGGCATTGGACCGATTTGTTGTTCTCGGTCATCCTCGTCATAACTTGCTTAGTCGGGTGTCGGCAGCTCTTTGCTGGTTACATCATCATCACACCTATTCAATTCCGAGCACTCCGTCGGATGCCTATACCTTTAAGACATCCAACTTTTCCCTAAATACACCTCCATCGCCTACACCCTCAACAATTACAAGTGTAAATTCTCCGTCCCTCCAGATACCTACCCATCACCGTCTTCATCACAACGAAACCGATTCTTTCAGATAACAGAGCTCTTTATCCAGTCACAACAGGCTCGCTAGCATCATCATGGTTTCTCAAGCGCTTAACCTTGGTCTGAGAGGTCTGCAGGTATGAATTATGGAAACAAACATTTCACCGACACGAGCAAAAGCTGATCGCTGGCACAGTTCCTATGGACACTTCTTATAATGGCTCTTGTTGGTAACATGATTGCCACCTCGTACGCTGGAGACCCAAGCATTGTCAATTACACCATGTTCGTGTCTGTATTTGCCATGCTGTCCCTATTCTACCTGATCCCTACAACTCTCAAACCTGATTTCTCCTTCCATCCTGCCTTGACGGTCGCATTGGACGCGATTAACACACTTCTCTTCCTTTGCGGTGCGATTGCCTTGGCAGCATATCTGGGTGTCCATAGCTGCAATAACAGGGTAGGTTATCTGGCTGCAGACCTTTTTTCAACCATTAACAGGAGATTCAGAGCTACACGTTAACGAACTTGGTGACCAATGGCTCAGTCGATACCGAAAAGCGCTGCAGGGAAGCGCAAGCGTCAACAGCGTTCCTGTGGTTCGGATTTGCTGCATTCGCCGCATCTCTGTTCTTCTCCATCGTTAGCAGCCGCGGCAGTGTAAACATGCGCGGCGGTATTCGCAGAGGTGGTCCATCTATGAGCCAAGTTTAAGAGTGGACGCCTGTGATAGCATCGAGTGGCTTCATTCGTATAATTAGTGCTGGAGACTGAGCCAAGTATAATGGTAATGATTCAATATTCTTCTTCTTGGGTAATAGGGGATGCGGCGCACTCGAGCTATAATATTAGCTATTTCAGGTTTGAGCGATTCCGGTCACTTTCATCGGTTGCCGCCCAAAACGCGCTGTACGTATAAGAATTTTGGTCGAAGGTGCTGCTTAGGGTAAATTACTGGTAGTAATGTATTCTAGTTCTCAGCTGTTGGATTTAGTCAAACGGAGAGATCCAGATGAAATTGCAATTCGAGCCTCTCGATTAGCTAACCTCGTCTTTATAGGTGTACAATATATGCCTGTCTTCATAATTGTAATTCCTTTAATATCGTTTTAAGCTTAATACACTTATGCCAGGACTGTAAATTGCTTTAAAATCACGTGTGGTCGGGAAACTGCTTCGGCTTCGGACCGGTATTCGTCTGACGATGCAGAGCGCTCAGCACTAGGCAACACTGCAGCCCCAATGCCCCATACAAGGGCTCTGATAGTGAATGGACCATACAAATCATCATATCCGCAAGGCTGCAAATGTTCTCCGCAGAAGCATCTCTCGATCGGTGTATCACTCATCAGTTGGGGATGCCTAGTTTCTTGGTCATGCATTGCACGACAGTCTACAGAGAGGGACATATATAAAGGGGACAATACCACAAAGGCATCCTCTTAACCTAATATTCAGTCATCTCTCAATTAATCAGTTTAAGAATCAAAACTTTATTCATTATGGACAGTGACCAAACTCGAAGATCTCAAATTGCGCTACCCTTGAGACGCGGTAGCTCTCATTCACAATCATCCTCGCACGACTCTAACCAGGACTACACTCTGATTACTGTCTCAAATAGTCAGGATGGTCGCGAGACGGACATTCAGTCAGTCGATGTTCCACCTCTTTCTGAGATTCTTGACCGGCTACCAAAGGTTCAACTTCAACATGCAAATGCCGTCGAGGAGAATGGAGAGCCAGATATAGGATCCAAAGCTGAGACTCAAGAACTTTATGAAGGCGGCTTCAAATGTGTCTGCTGCATAAACTGGGTCGACACGTTTCCAGAAGATATTAAGGCTCAGATCGAAGAGAAGAAGGAAAGCCAAAAGTATGCTCTCGTCGTCCGCAAGAAGAAAGGACATGCAGATCAGAAAGCTCTTGAGATGCATTCGATCGTCATTCAGAGCCCACTTCTAAAAAAGACTTTGAGCGAGATTTTCGAAGGATTTGATGGTATTACCGCTACCTTGAAAAACTTGATCTTCCATGCGCCTTTCCATGCGTTCTTCTACAGATGGGAGAGGATCAACAGAGCAGTGGAAGAGCTTGAAGACCCAGAAGCTCTGAAGCACCTCCAGTTACTCCACGCAGCGATCGGACAGGATATGAGAGAGACGACCTCTTTGAAAGAAGACCTCCTGAAACACGGGGTCATGACTTACAACTTTCTCTGGACCCTCTATGAGCCCGGAACTCTCCTTTATGCTCTTAGAGACGGTCAACATCGCTTCTATCGTCTTGTTCGCAGCGAGTACTGCGACCAGGATAGAGATAGGTGCTATAACCTTCATTGCACCTATGTCGACTACGATGGGATTCAATATGGCTGTGCACCTATTGAGATTCGCATCAACTATTTTAGTGGCACTGTGTCGGTGACGGACCTACCTGTCTATCCTGCGGAATTCGTACCTGGATATGAGGAGGTGAAGCAAGAATGCCTTGAAAGAGGACGTAAGATCGTTAGCATGAGTGGTCACTATTATGGAAGTTATGAGGGAATGATGTACCAGCCAGGGTTCCAAGGCTATGGTGAAGATGCAAAACGTCAAGTAAGTGGAGTTTTTCCTTACTATCAAAGGCCCATCATCCCTTACTCTATATACGCCTATCCTATATACTGACGGTGAATTTTACCGATAGATCAACGGCCGCGTTATGGTCGATGCAGAGATGTATTGTCGTTGGAACCCCGGACAGAAGGTCATACTCGCACCACTTGATGCCAAATGTTTCCTCCCTGGCCTTGCCATCCCTTCTAATAATAATGGCGGTCATGCTCAGGACCGCTATTCTAATTCTGCACCGATGTTTCAGCCACCTCCTCCACCTCCTCCCCCACCTGGGATGCCAGGTCCTGATAGATACGAACAAATATTATCTGGTCTGGGAAGTAAAAAGCCAGAGAGTAAGTGACGTCAACACCCGTTTGGATCAAGCTGACGGAGAATAGAAAATGTTGAGTTGACTGAGGAGCAACTGCTACTCTGCAGCCCTATGGTTAGGGGTTACTGCATGACTTCGAAAACATGGGGTAAGTTTGGCGGAATGATCCTTCCTTTAGACATAGCCTAAGTACTTACTGATATTCCTCAGGCCGGTTCTACGTAGATTTCATTCAAGAGGTCAAATGGAACGAAGACGCCTTCCCCAGCCTCGTCCTTCCAAACGACTACAAAGAGCTCATCCTCACCTTCGCCGAGAGCCACCTTCAAAACAAGAGTTTCTTTGACGACGTGATCGAAGGCAAAGGCCAAGGCATCATCATCCTCCTCTCCGGCGAGCCTGGCGTCGGCAAGACCCTCACAGCCGAATCCCTCGCCGAAAAGATGCGACTCCCCCTCTACACCATCGGCGCGGCCTCCCTCGGCAGCGACGCTCCCAGCGTCGAAGACTCTTTCGCCCAAATCCTCGAGCTCGCAACCAAGTGGTCCGCGGTGCTGCTCCTCGACGAGTCCGACGTCTTCCTCGAGACGCGCTCGTCCGCGCCCACGGACCTCGAGCGCAACAAGCTCGTCTCCGTCTTCCTCCGTCTGCTCGAGTACTACCGCGGCATCCTCTTTCTAACCACGAACCGCATCGAGAGCTTCGACTCCGCCTTCCAGTCGCGCATCCACCTCACCATCAACTACCCCAACCTCTCCGACGCCTCGCGCCTGCTCATCTGGCGCAAGCTCATCTCCAGGTCCAAGGACCTCCCGTCCGTGATCACGGACGACGAGCTGGAGCGACTCGCTTCGATTGATATTAATGGTAGGGAGATCAAGAATGTGGTTAAGACCGCGCAGCTGCTGGCTAGGCGTCATGAGCGTGCTCTGTGTGTGCAGGATGTGTATACTGTCATGAGGATCACGCAGATGGTGCGGTGGATCCCAGATGCAAAGGGGGAGATGAGGTGGAGAAGAAGGAGGGCTGCGTTGGATGATGACGACGCGAGCGAGATTTCGGATTCGTTTTGAGGGAGGAACTTGTTGAGGTAATTCCTGGTGGCGGTAGTGGAGAGGCTCTGGTGAAGGTAACCAGCAGTAAAGGATACAGTTAATTATTCTCTTGCCCAAGTTAGCGAAATCGCAAATAAGGTACACCTAATGATCAATGTTCTTTATACCACGACTCTCGTCTGCTACCGTACGGCGCTAAAATGTTATCACTAATCAACATCGCCCACCTATTTCCAAGTACCTCGTCTCCCTGCAACCTTTACCAGCACCATCCATACACACAACCATACCCTCCTTTCCCCGAATAGAACAGTGTCTCCTTCAATCCCGTTAGCTGTTAAACCAAAGATCTTATTCTTTATCTCCATCCTATACTATGCCATACTATCCCACTATTTTCTGCTTTCTCTAGTTGGGTGTACTTCGCTATCCCCGCGTCTTTTTCTTTCGACGTGGTTGCCGGGGTAACGCGATGGCTAGGTGTTTGTAAGGTACTCAGCGAGGGATTTGAGTTTCTTGTACGCCGCCGCGATGTAAGGTACGCCTGACGATGGGAACTCGGATGTAGGCTCAAGATACACTGGTTGAAGTTATACGCTTGATGTATGCGCGTTGGACTATGGAATACTCGGGGACATTAGGGAAGTAAGCATATATCAAACGGAAGAAATCTTCTGGTGGTATGGTATATACAGGTCTCTAATTTTATTTTAAGGGGACCCTGAAGTGCATGCGAAACTCTATTTTAGATCTTAAATCACTCCACAAATCGTGTTATACTTGCCCATCTCATCCATATGCGGTCCAAAAGTATCATTTACATTCGTCCAAAACTCCAGCGAAGTCATAAACCCGACAATTGCCCTATCCCTCACCTCGTCAACTGTTCCCCGTCTTTGACTAGGTTGGGTAACAGCGCTCTCATCGCCTCTCTACCCCTTTGCGCACATACTGCGTCCATGATGACCAAACTCGCCATAGCTTCTACAATAGGAATCGCTCTCGGAACGACGCAGGGATCGTGTCTGCCCTTTGCTTCTAAGATGCCATCCATAGCGTCATAGTCCGCAGTCGCCTGTGCCTGTCCGATAGTGGCGGGCGGCTTGAATCCAACGGTGAAGTAGATATGTGCACCATTCGAGATACCGCCCTGTACGCCACCGGAATTGTTCGTCTTCGTCACCAACCGTGGTTTTTTCGGCGCGAAAGGGTTCGGCGCTGCTTCTTGCTGACCATCTGTGCCTACTGTGGATACCGCCTCGGCAGCGGTGAAAGGATCGTTATGCACGGAGCCTGGCATCTTGCAGCCCTCGAACCCGGACCCGATTTCAAATGCTTTCGTGGCTGGGATACTGAGCATGGCGTGTGCGAGCTTTGCCTCGAGCTTATCGAAGCATGGTTCCCCGAGCCCGGTAGGGACGTTGCGAATGACGCATGTGACGGTGCCGCCGATGCTGTCGTCGCGGTCACGGTACTCGCCCACGAGCTTCTCCATCGCATCGTTAATGGAGTGGTCTGGGCAGCGCACGGGGACGAAGGAGTCGACTGCTTCGCGGGAGATGGTGTCGAGGAGGTTCAAGAAGGCGGGGTTTGTGGAGGGCGTGGTGGAGGGTGGGAAGAGGGAAATGGAGCCAATGGAGGAAGTGAAGGCGACGATCTCTATATTATAGGCGGTGCGAAGATACTTTTCCGCTATTGCGCCGGCTGCGACACGGCCTTTGAGGAGGAAGTCAGTATGCTTTGTGCATATGATTCCTTGGGGGGAACTACTTACCAATTGTCTCTCTAGCACTACTTCTTCCGCCGCCACTGCTCGCCTTGACTCCATACTTCTCTAGATACGTGAAGTCCGCATGGCTAGGCCTGGGATACAGGTCCATGGTCTTATTTCCATAGTCCTTCGGTCTCTGATCCTTATTCAACACTCGTAAGCCAATTGGAGTTCCCAGAGTGATGCCAAACTCTGTCCCAGACTGTATCTCGACCAGATCTGCTTCGTTCCTCGGAGTCGTAATCGCGCTTTGTCCGGGTCTTCTGCGTGTCATTTGGGGTTGTATATCTGCTTCTGTGAGCAGCATGCCCGGCGGGCAGCCATCTATGATGCAGCCAACGGAGCGACAGTGCGATTCGCCGTAGGTTGTAACGCGAAAGTGAGAGCCAAAGGTCGACATCGTTTTAGATTTTTGTGTAGGAAGGGTTGGAAGACTCAATTGACCTTAGAGAGTACGGACTGTTATACTACGATTCCGGTGACACAACCACAGACCATAGCGAACAATAATTTTGAGCGAGGTCGGCGATGCTTGTTTGGCAGGTTTGCAGCGGGGCACTAAGGTTAAATTCTACCTCGAGCGATGACGGAATGACAGTTTCA
The DNA here is from genome assembly GCA_010093705.1 of Patellaria atrata CBS 101060. Taxonomy (NCBI): domain Eukaryota; kingdom Fungi; phylum Ascomycota; class Dothideomycetes; order Patellariales; family Patellariaceae; genus Patellaria; species Patellaria atrata. The sequence goes on from MU006093.1 coordinate 350,031, forward strand.
ACTAGAACATACCGTACGCTGAGTTTTACAAATATTACATCGTATTCAGGAGTTATGGCATCCATCGTCTACTGTGCTGTACAATAACCTAAAAGTTGTGTTCAATTCTGCTGTACGAACAAACGGAGAATATGAATCTGCCGGTGTACGCCCACTCTCAAAAGGGGTCTCCGACTCTGTTGTACGGAAAAGTCAGATCCTACTAAAGAGCCTCATCCATACGTAGGGCGTCCTCTAACGTGTACTATACTATACAGGGCATTAGTAGTATAGGATTAGCGACGCAACGGTAATTTTCAGCAAACGAAAAGCGACCGAGAAATGCTACATAGCCCCAGTATGCTCATCCCATTCGTATAGTTTTGAATAAGTATATATAGAGAACATTTGGCCTCATTCAAATATGTAATTGAAGTCTTCAAAACCCTTCAACCATTGCTAATATCCAAAAGCTCTACCCGACTTCCGTCTTTAACAACTGAAAACGGGTGGTCCCGGGATAGTGTACGGGTTAGCATTGTACATATCATAAGAAATACCCGGATCGGTGGCCTTATATGTACCAGGAAATGCTGCTAAATTGCTCTTGGGGACAGTCGTACCGCTTCCAGAGACCTGCAGTTGATGACAGTTAGGGTAAAACTGAGCACCAGATGGCGCCCATGCTCCATGGAGAGCGATAATTTCATGACGAACGAGATAGTATCCCGGCTTAAGACAAGAAGGAATCTTATAGTTTACGCCCGCGTTACCGGCTATCTCCAGGGGTGATGTCGCCCATGTGTTTGAAGTACCACTGCGGCCCTCTTCTTGGATCTTGAACCAGACTGCCGAAGTACCGGGTTGCCAGTTATTGCATCCTGTATTATCATTATCAGTTTGCTGCTCACATTCTGACGGTTCTCCTCAGTAGCTCAATATACCAGTGTCAGGACATCTTGCCATATATGTAATAGTGGGGCCCTTGTGACTGTCTGGCCATAGAGTCCACTTCAAATTTACCGTTTCTCCTGCTTTAGCATTTGCGTGCAAAGCTGCAGGTTTAGAAGGACCTGGAACACCACCAGCAGACCATCCACCGCATTGGAGATCCGGAAGCGTAACATCCTCAACGGGGCCGTTCCCTTGGACTTCTCGAGATACACGCTGCGGCTGTAAATGACGCATGTGTTAGCTTGGTAACGGCAAGGTTGTTCGAGCTGTAATACGCTCAAGCTACTCAACTTACCGCTGGGGACATATAAGGATCCTGGTAAGGCTACAGGACATAGACCGTTAGACATCGAGTTTGGTGATGAAGACCTTGTATTCAAGAGCTAACCTGGTAGAACTATATCGTAACACGTTATCAAGGCCGAATAGACGACAAGTACTGGCGACACTCACCTGATAATATTGACCTCCGATGGTCGCATTATCAACCCAACCGTGAGCGGCAACCAAGGTCGCGCAGCCAATAACAGCTGCAAGGGACTTCATTTTATCAGTCTTCCAGTTTGATATAGCTTTTCAAAATTATACTGTCATCTAAGTAACGAACTTGAAGTTATAGAAACGGAAGCACGACCGCATTTTGTACTTGAATTTTCTCCTCATTTATAATCCCACTATCTTTCAATAGAGTTGACAACATATCTCATTCGGTTCCTGAGTTAAAGGACCGTTTTCGTCTTGGCAGCTAATATATAATATAGTGAACACTGGGAGAAATGATGCCGTGCAACTTAAGCGACACCTTTCGAACCTGGTTTTGACGGAGAAATATAGTTCTGAACTTTCGGACCGGGGATCGCGGTTTTAAAGTCTGCGGTGTCCAAAGGAAAATTCAAGAAGATACTCCGTTTAGTTGATATAAGAATCGCAGTACCAAGAACCAGCGGCCGATGTGAAACCTCGTTCCGTCGGGCCGCGTTGTTCGTTTATCGCCCGGAGTCGGAACCATCCAGCCGGTACGATAACTTGCACATGTACTTGTGTTTATATCCTTAATGTCGCTAGCTATTCTGGTTAGGTACTTAGTTTCATGCTCTCTTATCTCATTATACCTACTTCTTTATTACCATGAGTGCTTTTAAGGACAGTCTAAGCGGACGTCAATATATATATTACATTATTTACTATTATCTGACAGTCCTTAAAACAATCTGATATATAATCACCTACAATCAAAGCACGTTAGTTGTTTATAGAATGAATAGTTGCAAATACGGAAGGAATGTTATCTGAACGTTTATAATTAAGACATCTTCACTCCAAAGTAGCGCTCCCCTCTAAGCATGATATACCTCTCTTTTTAATAACTTATCAGCTCTCTCGCCTTTACTTCTAACTTCAAGCATACGATCGCCCTTTCCCCCCAGCTACTCGCATAATCCAGGGCAACACCATAACAGAACTAAATAAACAAACTCCAAAACCACCACCACAATAAAGCTAATCCCCAACACACCTAAAGAAAAATAAATAAACAATAAAACCTAAACACGTCTAAAGAGAGAAAAAGTTTAAAAATTTAAAAATCAAAACAGTTCCCCCCCCTATATGGTGGGGGTGCGGTACATCTGCCGGCCGACGAGGCCTGAAATCGAACCCAGGACGTGTTGGTGACATGGCCTGATCGGTGCGGTGGGGTAATTCTACCACTAGGCCACAGGTCCTGGGTTATGGAAAGAGTGCGAGTGGAAGTTGTATGTATAGTGCCGGAATACATACTTCACTAATGAGGTACCCATGGACGGGTACTGTCTCCTCACGGTTGCCCCTATGTACAGTACACTTTGTTTTATTCTTATTCCAGCATCTATTCTGTAGGATATTTATCCACATGCTGATGGTATTGTCGCCAGTTGATCACTAGTCACACAGTTGGTAGGGACCTTAGATTTCATTCTCGTGATTTTTCATTCGTCATACATGATGTGAGCGGCCTCTAGTAATTGTGTTCCAACTATCTAGTCCAGATGCTATCTACAATCAAGATAAAGAAGAAGAGAAGAGTCTGAAGGCAGGTTTGAGGAAAATATTACTGGCTGATCTTCGGATGCAGGGCGCGCTCATACCACTAGGCTCTAGCCTGTTACACATGAAGGTCATACATCAGGCGATGAACTATACAAAGCTGAAACCGCCTGACTCTCTCTCTCTCTCTCTCTCTCTCTCTATCTATCTATCTATCTACCTCTACCTCTCTCTATATAACCTGGAACATCTCATAATTCTTAATCGAAAAAGCAAAGAAAAAAGCCCATACAGTCCATTCGACAAGCTAAGAGTTTCGTTTCTGCTCGATGCCAAGCTTACAAGAGTACACGGTGAAATTGGGAGAGCCAGAAAAATTCGCGTGGCAAGGCAGCCTACAAATTCATACCTTACCCATTCTTCAGGGTCGCTTCTCCATTCGCGCTCTAGATGAATGGATATCTTCACCCAGTAACAACAATAATGATACACTCCGTACGCAGTAGTAGAATATCATCATCACGGGAATTATCATTTTATCTACGCTTAACAGCAGAGACTACTCAAGACTCAATCCGTCCTAGGACAAATGCCGCTGTTTTGCGCGTGTAGAACCTTAGGGTACCCCAGAACTCCGACGTAGTACCTGTGCTATCCTACCACCCAGGGATGTTTCTGGTTTGATGAAAATATCGCTCAGGGATGCTTCTAAGTAGTCTTTCTGTGGGCAAATTGCGCATTTGGTGGATAGATTTGAAGAAGTTAGAGGAGAATGCGGTGTTATAGATGGTCAAGTGCGAAAGATCAGGGCTTTAAATAGCTAGGGGGCCTAATGATCAGGGGCTCGAATGATCACTAGAGCATTAGAGACTCCTGTCTCTCACTACCAGATATAAAATCTCCGTTAAGCGATCCTTTCCTTCTCCATCATCTACTCTTCATCCTTAGGAGGGATATCATAGAAAAGGGAAAATTCGGCTCCGTGGACACGCTATTAGGTACAGAAGATTCCGGTCGAAGCTTTACGTGTTATTAGGTCAGGAAAAACCACTCCTGTGATTTGTGGAAGAATATATTTTCTAATCCCTAGGATAATGTGTTGGTTGTATGGGCTCGGTGATGACGATCGCCACTAGAAGTAAGTGCAAATCATGACCACCAACCATCTCCTTCTTCTCCCCAGTTACTAAAAACAAACCTCCTCAAGGGTATCGGTATAATCTTCCTCCAGTCCGAACCAAGGAGCCAAATATCTATCTGGCGATGTCGTCATACAAGGAATGATTTCCTACCGTTCCTTCTCAATGAAAGGTAAATTCAACTAAGGGATCAGAAAAGAGTAAGAAAGGAGACTTCTAGATGGAGTTTATAAAGAACAGAATCTTTATCCACTGCTTACCAAGCGCTCACACGATTATTATCATACATACACCAGTTAACCCTCCCTGTAAGCTGCCGCTCAAGCAAGTGAACACCACTTACACGACCTAGTACTGAACTTTCTGGGATAGTATATAACCCCCCTTGATCTCGACTTCTTCCTCTTCTTCAAATTGAGACTAAGACAATACGTGGTGTCTTGCTGATAATGGGAGAACAACATTTGAGAAGCTCGGAACACGAATTGATATTGCAACCGCCCACATATACTAAATATTCTAGTCGTCTATCCTGTCTGAGGAATACTTTTGGAAAACTCTATTGGGATGTCCTTCTTAGTAGGCTAGAGATCATATACTATCTATCTTACAGTTCAGTCAAATTTCTCATCCTGGCTTGACGACGGTGATGCTCATCTGCTCTTCAAAGCAAGGGTAGGGAATTGAGTGGTGAATATCATTAGACCACCCATTACTTAACAAGAGAAGACCACAAGGTACCTGAGCTTCCTTGTATGCTAATATGCTTCTTCCTCACGATACAATGGATTCGGATATTTATTATCGACTAGCCATCACCAGAACTTATATTGTTCTCGAGATTTTAGAATTGAAGTAGACGGAAGCTCTCCTTAAATAAGAGCAGAAACATGCACAAGGACCTACTAAACTGACCAAACATCTGACCAACCCTACTGATCAACCTCCTTTCTATAGCGCAGTCATTAGTCATCTCACCGCAACTGACGCCTCGTTGACTTCATCTACTCACACCGCTGCCAAAGTCTGTGATACAAGATCTTCACCTGATTGATCCTTTCTCCTTCTATTCCAACAAACGCTTGTTGAGGAGCAGTGTGGAAACAGCCCTTACCCAATGTTCTCGAGATTCCAGGAATGATTGAGGGTGTGGAACTTCGATCGTCTAAGGAAATGTTTGTCGTTGAATGGATCCGGCATACCCAATACTAAGGCAAAATCATTGCCGTGGTCTATATCATATTCTGGAGATGTGAGCCTGATGGATCAACTCCTTTTTGCGGATGAGTGTTCGATAAGTGATGTAATACAGGATTGACATCGACTATAAAGGCTATATGCTTGCGGCTGAGGTATGATGAGCATCAGTGCTTTTACATAAGGATCCCTATCCCCATAATACTAAGGACCCGATCGAGTAGAAACTCTTTTTATGAACCGGTTCCAATTAAGAACCCCCTTCTGATGTTCCTCCCTAGGTTCTCCGTCAGGATGAATTGTTCGTACCGCCAAAGCAGCAACCCAATGAACGCTTCGTTCCTGATGATAGATCCAACCGCCCGCGAAAGACATATGGAAACTGATTCTTCAACTCGAAGAATAGAGCCGTACCTATTTATATACCTACCAATTTGAAGCCATACTTATAAACCAGACATAAGATGACCTCACCAACATACGGCAGATACCTGACGACATATCTGACTGGACTGACTGAACCCCTGACTAATCTAGCTATCTCCCTGTGGTCGACGTCCGATTGCCCGCTACGCTGGGTAAGTGTAAATAACTCAGTCTATTGAACGTCATCTTTTTCTTCTCCAGCAACCTCTCGTCAAAGAGCTGTGTGGTACCCCAATAGCTCCTTTCCTCTGTTGGGGATGACAATTCTTAAGAATGTTTCTAGTATTCAGTGCCTTCCTAAAACACGAACACAAACACTATCGCTGCTTTGTCGTAACAAACTTTATACTGCTACCTTAGCATATCAACACTCAACACTATCCACCCACTCTTCCACAGCCCACAATTATTTCCTAACTAATATAACGACCCCAGTGATAAAAACCATACGCCTACACCCTCGATAACCCCCAAGACTTCCGGTCAAAATGGTAATCGTCATAACAACCAACTTCCCTCTGGAAAACTTTCTACAAGGTTGCGAAAATCAATGCCCCCTTTTGATTCCACTCCAAACATCTCCCAATGCGCAATTTCAGTACCCGGGGCCGCAGGGGCCCGATAGATGCTTGGACTCTAAAGATCGATAATGTAGCGACAGCGAAATACGCGTCAGCACTGGTTAGTTTACTTTGAAAGAAGTGGAGGTGTACGCATTTATAAACCTACTCGTTAGAAATCTGGTGATAAACGAGATGCAAAACTCACTGACGCACAGTAGACATCTGACCAAGCCTTTCGATGATCGCCTGACTCAGCCCGTCCTCTCACTGCGATTGACGTAGAACTGACCTCAAACGCTCACACAGCCCTCAGGGATTGGTATATAACATCCGTCCTTCCCCTCTTCTATTTCTTCTCCAACATTCTCCTAGTCGAAGAGCAAGACTAACTTCTACCCTCAAAACAGACGTTGAGAAAGAACAAACCCTACCACTTCAAACAACGTAGGGTATTGGACGTGGACCGCTGCGATCCCGATGCCGAACGGTATTTTTCCCGCTCATCCGCAACTATCGTGTCTACTCGACTGAAGCCATGAATGATACCAAGAAAATCGGCATATCATTCTAAAGGAACCTTGTTGCGGTTGCCAAATAACGCTTTTCAGTGATGATTTTCACCATTAACATGAGTGGAGCAGTCCCTTCCTAAGAGCTTGAGTCGCTAAGTCGTGACACGGAATGAGGCTCTTTCTTCGTACTTTCCGAGCACCCGCCAGGTGATTAATTTCCACTTCGTGAAACGAATACGCAGCGTAATTCTTGACCTACCTTATCAATAGATGATGGAATTGGTGCAATGAAACCTAAAGCAAAGCTCAGGTTTTAGTTTATATACCCATGACCTGGAAGCTCGCTGTGTATAAGTCACGGGACCTGTGTGATCACACGACTAAGTGTAGGATGGGAGCCCCAATATGCATCACATATACTAGTCGTATGTAAACGATTGAGCCATCTGGATGGTAGTATTATTCTCTACCTCCATGAAATGACCTGTAATTTGAACTACCCCATGACTGGTATTGCTAAAGTGAGCAAACAGTCGTATGGTGGGTACATGATCTACCTGAAAATCCATCCCACCCAATATCTCCAAGGCACCAGGCACCAGAACCCGGATAACACCTTGACCACCTTGACGCCGTGAGTTAGACAATAGGGTAAACAGGAGTACGATAGCTATCTTTGACGATCTCATCGCTGATCTTCCAGAAAGAAGTTGGACCTGCAGGTCCATGATCGTCGTAATCCCTAAACGATGCTGTAAGTACATGGGAAGCTAAAGATAAGCAGGACTTACTTATCAAACCATGTGCCGAGAACTCCGCGGGCGGACCGAAGACCGCCAATCTGAACACCTTCGCTACGCCAGCGCTCTTCACTATAGAGTTGATGAGCTTAGAATGTGTAGATAGGATCATAGACGACTTACCCATGGAATATTGACCATGAAGTCCAGCGAACTTCGCCTTGAGGAGTGAGTTTTACTATGCCTAGACTTTGTAAGCGCCAGCCAGACCGTTCTCATGTTAAAGAGTTTACCTCGTATCTTTGAATTTGCATCCGGATCAAAAGACGTATGCATGGATCGCGAAGTACCTTTAAACTCTACAGTAGGGAGAGTTTCACCAGCTCCAGGGGGTATAATCTTGCTAACACGAAGCTTGATTGTGATAAGTCGAATTGCTTCTCTTGATGAAAGGGGTGGGCTTCTTTCGCGGTGTATGAGAGTCCCATCTATATTGAAATTGTACGCATAAAGGTCATGGTAGTCTAAAAAGCGTTAGATAAACCGAAAAAGGTCAGAGAAACTATGTACCTAAGAAGCAAACAATCTGTTTCAAGTTAGCTAGTTCCAATAGTCTAGTTGCAAGCCACAACTCACTCTCATCCAAGTACCCGCAACACCATAAGGGTCCTGGGAATTGAGGTCCATAGATGGTTCCTCCAGCATCCTAGTACCAGAGTTAGAGGGACAAGCTAGAGCATTAGCCCGTTCGGCGGCTTCATGAGCTTTGCAAAGCAAGGGTTTGGATCTGAAGCTATTCGCCGCACAACCAAAGAACTCTTTATCCCATGGCGATCCAAATAGACTGCCGGAATGGCTATGTACTCGTTCGGTGAATAATTGGAAATTGAAATTCAGTACCACCATGATAGCCTCGACCTTCTCCCAATCGACATCTTGAGAACCATCATTCTTGAAAGGGCCCCAATATGATTCCTTGGTGTACTGGCTGAGATCGTAGACGCGGCCACGAGCATATGGATGTAATGGTTTTGCGAGACGTGGATAAGGCTCCATAGACTTACCAAGTAAGACATGTAGTTTGGCGCTGAGTTGGCGTACTTTGCTGTCCTCAGAACCGAATTGCGTTTCCGATCCTGCATCATCAAACAACGATGATTTACACATAAGCGTATCAAGATTGCTTGTTTCTTTGAAGAGCATGTCGAGTGCTTTACGGTTTTGAGAGTTCATGAAAGGAGTTGATGCCGTGAAGATTAGATCCTGAACATCATCTGCTATAGCGAAGAATGATTCATTATCCATGTGATTCCAAACATTGTCACCACAAAGTAACAATTTCTTCGCCAGGACATGCCCAGAAATGCGCATATGCCAATCGGGTTCTGGTTCATTGGGTCTCGCACGAGGATCGTCCTTTAACTCGATCAGCAATTGTTATAATCCCTCAAAACACCATGTCGAGCACGCATACGTAAGTCTTTAAAAATAATTCTTTCCATAGTAACCTATTTCCAGTTATAAATGAATGAAGAGCTCTGTTTGTTGATGACAATCTAGCCAAATCTTCCGGATCAACTTCCTTTAGGACTTCCTGCATCAGCTCCGCAGAAAGGTCTAAGAGGCCCGGCATGATCAAAATTGTATTTTCAACCTAGACGGAAATCTTTCTTTGTCAACGAAGGACCTGAACGGCGATGATCATGTTGAGATGTTGAGGTATGATAGTAGAACTAGAGGTAAGGTAACCCGAAGCTCTACCCTGATGACTACCTTACCTTTAGAACTAGCGCCGTGCGGAGTTAAGATCGATGAACCCCGAGGGGGAAACGTGGGGTAGCTGTTGGCCTATTTCTCACCACCACACTAAGAATTATCATAACCCAATACGAAATGAGAGTCTTAACTAGCAAGCCCAGTACTACTAAAGATCGTGAGAATTCAATTACCGTGCTGATGGAATATCAAGAAACCGGGACACTGGTTTGGTATTCGAGAACTACCTAAGCCCTCAGTGATGTATCATATCTATCATGTCTATACCCCTGAATTACCTTATATTCATTAAGCGGAAGCTCAGGGCCAGAGCAGCTCGTTCTATTCAACCATTTTAGGTGAAGAGTCACATCACTCATCAATGCCTCGCTTCGTCAGTTCTATACCCACCGACGATCCTAATTCGTCCCTCAAGCCGGGGGGCAACAGCTATTAATATTGTTAGAATCTTAGTAATATAAAGTCTTTTTGAGTAACTCTCATACCTTTTGTCCAATGAACGCCAAACTCCCCTTCTCCCAGCTCATCCGCAAGCGCAGGATTGCCTGGTAAACCAGCTAACCGCCACCACTTCCGCATAACTTTTCTTATGATGACTAATTCCCTCTCTGTATCACTCAACTTCGTATCTGTCTTCTCGTTGCGATTTTGCTCCTTTTCCGAATCACTGTCGACCTCCGACTCCGACTCGTCAAGCGGTGCTTCCTCACCCTCAGGTCTAGTTCCATGAGGAGTGGTCCTTCCGGATGGCTTGCCACCCTTCGTGGGCTTTGATAGCGACTCGACCACAGAATGTGATGGTGGTGTGGGCTCGTGGACTGGGTGAGAGGATTGCAATCCTTGTTGTACCTTCCCCCAGTGACGACCCATACTTGGACCCCATTGTTTCCATCGCCCAAGTACTTTCAGAGACATGAAGTATTGCCGTAACATCATGGAGATAAGGATCCCATTCTCTTCACTCACGATTTCTTCCGCAACACCACCTTCCGACTTGATTAGAAGCGAGTCAAAACCATCTTTCCCACGTCCCATGTATCCCCGTGTCGCTACTGAGTAATCTTTCTCTAAGTCAACAGGCTTATTTCCAATCTTGGTATATGTGACTCGTGATCCTTCCGGCTTCTCGGGATCAAATGCAAACTTGATATTGGAAATTTGGGAGAAACGGCCTTCAAGAGCAGGGTACTTGCTAACGGAGTTTTCAAGAGCTTCAATAATCGCTTTGCCCTTCACCCTAAGTACGACGACAGGATCTTCGAAGGGGAAGCTACAAGTAATTAATATGAATTTGTAATACTATCGGAATTATACTCACCAATTCATAATGTCCTTTAATCTGAGAATGCCTGGAGGGTAGATCTGATCCCCACGAATAGTACCACCAGCCATGATTCTAGTCACTTTAGTATGAAGAATGCAGGGGCTGTAAATTGACTTACCCGCAATCAGCGTTATAATATTGTCTCATCAAGTCACAGACAAAGTTGCCATAATTAGACTCCTTTAAGCGCACAGTAGTAAACCGAGCATCCAGAGGAGCTGATGTGTAACCAATCGGCTTCTCTAGTTTTGCCTTGAGTGTCGCCGTAAGCTTTTCTACCATTTCTATGGCTTTTGCATCTTGCGGTATTTCTGACACAATATCCCTACGGATGATTTCGAAGTGCCACCCATGCTCATCTGACTTCCGGCGAGCTTCAAGATAGCTCAATTGCTTGAAGTCGCTACCGGATCGAAGAACGTGGGTACCATTAATGAAGCTGTGGGCGTAGAAATGGTCGTGACCACCAAGTATCAAGTCGATGCCATCAACTTTTTCAGCAAGTTTATTGTCATTCGGCTCCCTCTGATGTGTGATAGCAACGATCATTTCGGCTCCTTGCTCTTTTAGTCCTGGGATAAGTTCTTTCGCAGTTTGTGACGCGCTCTTGTAGATAAGGTCTGGGGGTAAAGAGTTGATAGTGTCCAGCCATTCTCTCTCGCCGAGACCTATTATACCAATCTTGATTCCATTTGACGTCGTAATTATATGAGTTTTCCCCGCGTTACCGAGAGGAACATCTTCGCCGAGCGCTGGGTCGAGTACGTTGGCTAATAACCACGGGAACTTGCACTGGGCGGTAAGATGACGGTATTGTCGGACGCCAAAGTCGAGATCATGATTCTATACCATATATACATTAGCAATTACGGAGAGAATGTTGAGGTTTTAGAGTCTTACACCAACAGCAGCACAATCTGTCCCAAGACTGTTAAGGAACGGTACCATATGACTACCTTCGCCCTTGTCAAAACCACACACCCAAACTATATAGCTCTCGTGATATGGGATGATCAGAGCTCCACCAACCTTTTGTGACACTACTTTCCAAGCTGGGGTTAAATGCATCGCCAGAAAAGAATGTGAGCAACTCGCTCTGACCTGCGAACTTCTCATCATTCCTATAGTGATTTGCTACGGTCTGAAATCTCGCCACACCACCCACAGGCTCTGCAGAGGAAGCATCAATGTGATAGACATCGTTGTAATGGAGGATTCTGACATCTGGAGGTCCGTCATTGTGCCCGCTGCTGAATGTAATTATATCCCCCGCAGTAGAGGAATTGGACGTCATTGGAACAGTTGAAGTTCAATTATTGAATTGAGGCGTAGATTTAAAGGTTTTACCTGTAAGGTGAGAAGCTGAAGGCACATCCAAGAGCTACCTTTTAGTGACTTGTGTTGTCACTGCATGGCGAGCTGGCCCTTCGCAGTAGCCCAACTCGTCAAATTTCAGTTAAAGGTTGGCTTTCAACGGTAACTCAGTGCAAATCTGAATTAGAAGAATATCAAACGTGTAAAGCTAGTATTAGCAGTCAGAACAAGCTATACTTTGAGGCATCACGTATTGCAGAGAGGAAGATGGAAGGAATAAGCGGTAAGGTAGCAGGGAGGAAAAGTCTCAATTCTGATTGGCCGCATTGATAATTGCAACCACAATCACCATAGAAGGGCCCATTACCAGAGGGGACTGAAAAATATCTCCAAAAAAAAAAAAAAACTGATTACAAGAAGACGCCAAAAAACACTCAGAACAACCAGTCGCTGCAGAATTCCATCTGGAGCACCAACAATCACCGAGAAGCCATGCAACCAACCACAAAACCAGAGAAGAACTCCAGAAAGGTACAGATGCTCATGCGTTCTCAGCTTGAAAAACTTCCAGTGTATTTGTGACACAAATAGGACGAAGATCAACCAGCCAGAAACGCGATAGAGAAGGCGTACAACACGCCATACCAAAGAACACTAGCGAGAAACCATGCCAACACGACCAGCGACGACAAAAGCCAGACGACACAACCCAGACGACACAACCCAGAGAGATTGCAAAAAAAAGGGCCGAGCAGCAAAACCAATATTACACCAACCAAAGAAAACGCCGAAACCGGAAGACTCCGTACACAAGTAATGCATAGCAAGACGAGTAACCTGCAACCAAGGAGCCGCGTTGATCTACAAACTAGGTCTGTAGAGTCAACTTCTCTTTTCGGCGGTTTTTCTTCACCTTAGACTGTGTCACCCCGGTATCCCGGGATGGGTCTAAGCGCAAAGAGGTCTTTCGATCACGACCCGAGCGCCTAGCCGCAGTGGAGCGGAGACGTGTCGTCGGGTCAGTAATCGGCACACCTACCCCCGGAAGAGAAGCCTGGACGTCGATGCGAGCCGGAGCTCCATCAACTAGGATCCAGGACTTTGCGACACCGTGGGGAGCAGGTGAAGCCGGTTTCCACCGCTCAGCATTGGCAGCAAACGCCGCCATCCTAGCACGAATATCGGCCGGGATGGGGCGAATGCTTGGATGCTTCGGCCCGAGACTCCATGGTGAGACAATGTGCGTTTTCCCGGTTAGTGAGACCCTGCACCCATAACTGCTGTCCCCGGGTTTTGGCAGAACCAACCGTTCAACCTTCAGGGGCCAGTCTAAGCTGGAAGCAACCTGGGGCCGTGGTTGAGCGCGGCGACGAGGACGTACAGCGGGGTGAGGGGGCGGATCAGTCGTGGAGGGAGGGGGAGGAACGGCGGCTGAGGTGGAGGCGGCGGCGGGGGCGGTGGGAGGAGGAGGGGGGGGGGCGAGGGGGACGAGGGGGGCGAGGGAGGCGAGGGAGGGAGGAGGACGAGAAGCACGACCTGGGGCTAGGTGTCGAGAGTACCTGACCTGCAGGCTACCGGCGGAGCGACCAGGAAGTCGACCAGCAATCTCGGACCAGCTGAGATTGCCGACCTCCTTCAAATTGACGATGGTCGCATCCTCGGTACCTGTGTATCTCCTGGCGGCCATTTCGTGTGAAAGAGGAAGAAGAGAAGGTCGTAAAAAGGTGTTTAAAGAAGCTGTGCAAGATTGTACAGCGAAAGCTTAGTGGAATTGGCTTTTACTTGTGCTGTAAAAACTTGTTTTCTCTGGAGGAAAGAAAAAAGAAAGTTAGAAAAGCTGGCGGCGAGAGAGGAATATATGGAAGGTGCGACAATAGTACGCAAGGTGCTATTGTTTCGTGACTTACAATAAGGGGGGTTCTTTTGAGCGTTTCAGGACCTAATGTGAAGTCTGAATGGGGGGTTATGCTATTGTAATTCACAGCAGAATAAGGACAATAGCAATTGAATGTTTAGCATGTGAATATCTCAATAAAACGAACTAAGAAATCTGAATTGATTGGTGATGTATTGTTGTAGGCCCAAGCTCTCTTAGCTATTGAAGCCCTTTGAAAAGTCACATGCAGGGAAACTTGCTCATGTTACTGTATTGAAAAATGTTTCAAGATCTTGGGGACGGGGGTGGATAAGGGGAGCGGACAATACAGAACAGGGCAATACCATATAGTGACAGTACAGCTGGGAAAAAGTATAGATTCATACAGCGGAAGATAACATGCATGGATATGAGATCCACCAGGAAGTCATGTTTTGATCCTGTGGAGAAGGGTAAAAGAATACATTAATGTACAGAGACGTATCTTACATTAACTACAATATCCTATACACGTTCACTAATCCATATTGCAGTACGACAGCCACCTCTGATAATGTTTGTTAACAGTTCATACGGTCTTGCTTGTTTAGCATGATTCTCTACGGCATGATCCAGGTGTTCGAGCTCCTCATCCCGTATCCGCCTAAGGTTTTTCACAAGTTCAGCAATATCCTCCCCAACCGGATCTCCCCTCTCTTCCATCATCTGTACCCATTCCAGCAATACGCGGACTTGATCGTTGTAATGTGTGCCGATTTCCGTCTCCACAGCCTCCGTACAAGCCATTGCAGCTTCCCTCCCCATAACCGCTGTAGACCACCCCAACACTGTAGCAGCAGCTTTCCAAACAGGATACATTGCGGTTGGCCGTATCCGATGTTTTGCAAGCAATTCATTGAAGATTTGGAGGTGGCCGGCTTCTTGATCGTACATATGCTTCATAAGAGGTCTCAGGTGTGGATGTGATTGAACAATTGGTGGAGTTTGCGCGGCATAGATGAGCACGGCGGCCAATTCACCAGCTTGATTTACGCGAAGCTTGTATTCAATTAATACTTTTTCAATTTGAAAGTATTGGTAACCTACAGCACTATCAAGGAAGCGTTTCTGGTCCTCCGTCAACGTGTTTCGCTGGGTGATCTGCAGAGTATCTAGAGGTAGTTCGGACGCAGACTCTCGCACATTTGACTTTTTGGTGGCAGACGTGCTCATACAAGATCTCTTGATTGCTCTATGAGGTATATGTTTTGATTGAACAGTTATGAATGCCGGCGCAAGGAAGTCTAGAACAGGCAAGTTGTGGCATCTCACGGCGCATCGCGCAACTTTCGAAACGTTCATTATAGTAGACATGATCTTAAAGGAGTGAGGAAAGGAAATAAACTTAACGAACGAGGTATAAAAGGAAGAATTTTATCTCATACGGCATGGAACGACGTCGGTGGACGTCGGAAGTACTCATATCCAAAGAGAGCAATTTTTCCCGAACAGACGGGAGATTCGGAGCTTTGTCGCAAATCGCGCTAGGACACGCTTGAGGACTTAGTAAGCGAATATTACTAAGGAGCTGTAACACGTGACTCGAAGAACTAAGGTAGCAGACTAGTCCAAAGTAGAATAACTATTTCGGGTCCGAGCACCTCAAGGCCTTTCCCTTCAGTGTGGCCAATAATACTTTAGTATTAGATACTATCGAATACGGATTAGTATTGTATCGGATCGATATCGATAAATACCTTAATAATACCTTA